>CAXKVX010001264.1:0-114054 GCA_964058865.1 Eleocharis quinqueflora | reverse complement strand
TGAGTGCTGGTTTGGGTTTCAATGGACAACAGACCTCTTAATCATCAAGCAAGTTCACAATTATATGCCTAAACATCATGAAATCATTACAAGAACAATTCAAAGCAAGCTCAGCACAAATTAGCTAATTTAGGTTCCGTTCAATTCAAATTAGAGTTCAGCCGAACACTAGACTTAAAACAGTTCTAAACAAATCAAATGTATGAAATTGAGTTTTTTTTATTGATTTGAGATAGTTTGAATGTTTGCTTTGAATATTGGAAAGACTTGAAGCTTGAAAAGATCTAGAAGACTTTCAATTTTTTATTTTAAATTTGAATCCAGATAGGGGAAGAAAGCAGTTTCTTGTTGTTTTTCTTTGGTTTTAAGACTTGAATTTCTTGAAATCTACACAAAGAGCAGATCAGTTTGAGTTCATAACTTGAAAGTATATATGTCATTCTACAAATAGGTGTAAATACCTGGATCTAACTCAAAGTGCCAAAAGATGTAGGAATGTTTCAATTTGGATGCCAGGCGGGTGCAGAATCACCGTGCATTTGTGGCTGAATTGAGTTTTATGGATTCAAATCGAAATTTAGGTGGCTGGCATGAATGTTGAAGCTTGGATTTAGACTTGGCATGTCAAAAGAAGCATTTATGCTTTGGAAATTTCATATTTGAATAAGAGAGCTATTTATTGCATTTAAACCTTATATTTTCTGTAATTTTTTAGAAATCTGAGATTGAAATAGCTTCAATTTGAAGGTTGTTTATCCAAAAATTATGAAATTAATTCTGGGGATTTATACAAACATAACGTACATGCTTGCAAAAGGGATTTTGATCTGGAGTTGAAATGAGACTTGTGCAAAAATAACAAATTGTGGTGTCTAACAATTTTTTTATATTTGTCGATTTGCAAAACAAACTTGAATTTTACCATGCTTCGTGTTTGACAATTTTTGTAGGGACGTTATAATAAACTTGGAGATGCAAAATAGGAGCAAGGATATTTCGAGAACAAGCATCAAGATCATATTAGGACTTGAATGCAAAATTTTAGAAATTTCAAGTGATGTGTTGAGAACAAGTGTAGAGCTCGTCGCGACATTTCCAACGCTTTGAAAATGACCTCAATCGGAGCTACGGATAAAAAATTATGACTGTTTTGAAAACTGAAGATTATACGAACAGCACAAACCGTCGTGTGACGGTTTGAAACTGTTAGTGGCAGTTCAGAAGCTATATTCTGCCCAATTTTTTAGGGAAAATCGCCGTGTGATGGTTTGAAACTCTCAGTGACGGTTCGAGGTATTTTGTTGTTTTTGAAGCCCTAATTCTGCTGCAGTATATAAGGATGGGATGCCTCCTTCTCCCAAGACTTGCTATATGATTCTAGATCTGTATAGCAGTCGTCTCTCTATTAAAAAAGCTCTATTCCATTTGCTCAAAATATATCAAGCTTAACTACTCTAAATTAGCCAAATCTCTTGTGATATTTGAGAGATTATTTTGTAACTATTTTCGTTATCCTTGGTGCACCTTTTGGCTTGATTCTCTACCGGTGTGTGTAAAGAGATCAAGTTCAATCGTTGTAAAAGACGTTGTTGTTTACTGCAAATGGCTCGACCTTGTTACTGTGTCGGGGGGTCGAGAGTCTCGGAGAGTAGGCTCGTCAATAGCTAAACTCTGTTAACATATCAGTGTCACACGTTCTTCGTTTTGTTTGCTTATTGTCAACTCATCTATTTTATTTCTTCTTATTTAAATTAGTTGAAAAAATATTTGAATTGAATTGCTTGACTTGTTGTAATTGGTATTGCCATTAGAAATTGAATTAAGCACATTTGCAGATTTAATCCTAGAATTTTAAATTAAGTCTATTCACACCCCTTTAAGGTAATCACAAATCTCTAATTGTTTTGGATCAAAAGGCTAAAAAAGGAGGATTTGATTTGGATTTGAGTTTTGAAGCTTGAAAGCTTGATTTTACACTAGTATAAGGCTTATTATACACAATGAGACTTAGAGGAAGCATAAAAAGGGATTCATCTCAAGTGCTTGAATGATTTGAACACACGAGGGGTATTTGAGAGTAATTAGGGCATTGTTTTGATTTGATTTGATCCTAGTGCTTGTTTTATGACATTCAGAGCTTGCATATGGCTCAATACCTTTCTTATAGCATATAACTGGATCAAGAAAGGGTTTCAACTCAGAGGAGAAGGTTTTGAAATCAGAAAAGGCATTTTGAACTAGGTCTGGTTTGAGATGAATTCAAAAGAATAAATCAATTAAACTGAAATTTGTGTATCAAAAGCTTATTTGGATCATTTGCAACATCAGAAATCAATCATCAAAATACTTCATACATAAAGATTTCGAATTTAGATCTAAAGCATCAAACCAGCAAGATCAAAAGACTTCAAACTTGATTTTCATTTCACAAGCAAGCAATTTAAAGCAAAGCATATGAAAATGTGTCTCTTCTCTGCCAAATTCATCAACACTCACCTGAATTTTCAGATGATATGTCGGGATGAGAGCAAGAAGGCTTGGCAAATGCAAAGCAAGTTTGACTACTCTCACAATTTGAATAGAGAATAAAAGGCCCTTTGATTTGGTGCCTAATACATGTATTTATAGGCTAGTTTGGCTAAGCTTCACATTAGATTCTCTTTCTTCTTGATTTTATGTCGGATTTTGCTTCATTTGCTGATTTGAGTCTTGTATAGCCTTCCATGTTGTATCTTGAGTTTTCAGGCGCCAATTGTGGTCCCATTATATTATTTAGGTGTTATTAATTTTCTAGAAGCTGTAAATGACATCTTTAATTACTGTCATTGGCTTATTTTGATTTAGGATGCAGATTGGACCATATGAGCCTTGATCCATATGCTCACATTTGACTGTTCATTTGGGAGTTTGCATGAAGATTCTTTCGGAAGCTCACTAGGAAGATTGTTTGGAAGCTTGCTTAAAACCTCACTCGAGGGCCTGTTCGATGAGTATCGCATAGTTGCACTTTTTTTCCTTCACTAAGTTGTGAGGCAACAAAAATGATACTAGTTCGAAGGCTCGTTCGGAAGCTTGTTAGGGAGCTCGCTCAAAGACTCACGCGATGACTCATCCAAAGATGATTCTACAAAAGCAATAATATAGTTTTAGCTTCTACATCTATACTCTCGACAAAAGTTCAAGGGCTAATGATACGCCCACCCCTACTTCAATGGAATTCCCAGGCAATCCCTTGCCATGTTCGACGGATACCCTTTGACGCCAACCAGGAAAAAGGTATCATGGTTTATGAAAGGACCATTTACTCCCCCGGCTCGGTTTGGTATTACTTATGATCACATTATATAATGGACCATTTAGCCTTCGATCAAGACTTTTTCGGGTCATTTTGATAATTACTTTCAGCCCATAGGCTCTTTATTGTAATTAATCAGCTTCTTTATAGTGATTAATGACCTACATTATTGTAAGGTATCTTGTATTTCCATATCTTATTCAAGTTAGGAGTTGGGATACCTCCACAGGAATCCTATAGATATTTTACTGAGAATTTCCCATGGTTACCCCATCTCCAATAAATCTGATCTGGAATTTTACTTTCTAGTTGTATAGACTGAACTATCTGGTATAACTGTTGAAGATCTCCTTTATAATTGTTTGCCAGTAAAAGATCTCATAAAAGATAGCTGTATTCTATTATCTCTAGTAATTCGGGTTATACGTTTCTCTTAACCATTGCATTAAGTAACTTGAGCCTATATATACCGAATATGAGCTCTTCAGAGGAGCCTCAGCTTGTACTACAAACAATAACTATTATACTATTTCATCTTCTATATGTTATTTACTTCAGATTTTTCCTGTGTGTTAATTCACTATGCAAATTACTTTCAGATCCGATCAAGTACATAATATTTTAAAATATCCAATACAACGACGTACATTGCCTAATAATCATTAGAGTTAAGATTGATACTACTTTTAAGTGCCATATATAATTTACTAAACAATGAGCATTTTCAGAAATGCAGATATAACAAATGACTAGTCAATTTATAAGAAATTACATAAAAATTAATTCAAGTTATCTAAAATTTGATAAAAAAAATCAGTCGCTTATTTAAAAGCTGCAACCTAATAATTTTAGTCAATTTTTAAATTAAATCGGACAATTGTGCCCCTGAAAAGAATCAAAATTAAAAAAAGAAGAAGTGAAAGTTCTAACCTTTCCAGGTAGGACTTAGGAGAGGAAAATTTTTATAGAGGGCCAAGCAGCAACATATTTCAACAGATAGGGTCAGAGGCACCCTAATAATTGCACAGAGGGCCAAGGGCGCGACTATAAGTGATTTGATTTTTTTTGGCTGAATTCAAGACAGTTTGCAGTGCATTAACCAATTGTGGGCCCTACATGTCAGGGGCGCGACTAATACATGCGCCCCTGACAATCTGTGCATTATTTTTTTCTATTTATACACATTTTATTAATTATATTAAAATAGTAATTTTAAATGCACTTAATATATTTATTATTAACAGATGTGATAATATATTAAATATAAATATTATAAATAGATGTGATAATATATTAAATATAATTATTATATATTTAATATAAGTAATGATATATTTAATTAAGTAATAATATATTTAATATAAGTAATGATATATTTATATTGAATAAGTAATAATATATTTATTATGTATAAGTAATAATATATTTAAAATAATGTTACATATGAAAATTTATTATTACATTATTATATATTAAAAATATTAAATATATTAAACTTAGTTATTAAATTATTAAATATATTAAAAATATTAGAAGTAATAAATAGGAGTTATTAAATATATTAAACTTAGTTATTTTAAATATTTAGTTAGTAATTATTAAAAATAGAAATAATAATAGATTAAAGTGTTTTTTATTATAAGTGGAAAGGTTTATAGCCTATTAATACTAAAGATGTTACAACTATTTCGAGAAATACAAATGGTCCAATGGTAGGGGGGTTTGAATAGAGGCGCTGAGTTTGTGTGAGGGCATGGGTTCGAACCCCCCTCCCTACCATTTTTTCGGATTTACTTAGGGGCGCATGTATTAATCGCGCCCCTAAGTGCTGAAACAATTCCAGAGAGCATCCAGAGAGCTGTTTTTGTGTTCAGCACATATTTTTGGGATCTTCCTTGGATATTTCTTCCTCTGTATACTGAGAGACATACTCGAAATCTTCCTCGAATATTTCTTTCTCGATATACTCGCATACATACTCGAAATCTTCCTCGAATATTTTTTTCTCGGTATACTCATAAACTTCTTTTTCTTCGAGTTCTTTCTCAAAGTTTTCGTCATCTTGTAGTTCTTGAAGAAATTTTTCGACTTAGATAACCCCACTTATTGAACTCAAAAATTTGATAATAGCGTCTTTCGAACTCGAAAAGTCGAGAACCTTGCTTTTCGTATCCAAGACCTCAAGAAACTCACTTTTATGATCGGTGGACTCGAGAACCTCAATTTTTTAACACGAGAACTCAAAATTCTTGCTTGTCAAACGCGAGAATTCAAGAACCTTGTCTTTCGAATTCGAGCACTTGAGAATCTCGTTTCTCGAACATAAGAATTCGGTAACCTCTTTGTTGGATCTGAGAACTCGAAAATTTTGTCAAAAGTTGAGTCGTATGTTATCTTCTTGAGTTTGAGATTTTTCAGAAAGACTGATACTTCTACTCAAGTATCATCAGATCAATTTGATCGTACTCTCGAACTGAATGATCGACTCGGACATGATCTTAACCATGAAGTATAAAACAAGCACAATTAATTTAGTAAATTTTTGTATATATTGTTATTGATCTCATTGCTTCTTCACATGTATGTGCAATTATTAGAGTGTCTCTGGATCTATCTGTTGAAATTTGTTGCTGCTTGGTTCTCTATGAAAAATTTTCCATAGGAGAACCCAGTCGGCGCTCGTTCGATTTGTTTAGTAAAGTATGGACTGGATGTCTGGACCTACCATTCCCATCCAAAAACCTGGTGGTGGGCCCCACACTCCTCGTGATCTTTGTACCCTCTCGGCCTTTTCTGATAACTAAAGAAAGAGAAAGCAGAGTGAGAGAGAAAGCTATGGAGTGAAAGAAAAGCGAACTCTTGTGGCGCAATTTCGGCTCAAACTCCGAATAACGAAGAGAGAATTGTTGAAATTTTTAAAGAACTAATCTTGTTCGACGAGAGATTATACTTACAAATGATAAAGGTAATTTCTATAGATTACATGTTTTTTGGTATGAAGAAAATTATTATAGTATTTAAATGCTAAAAAATAAAAGATAAATAAATTTGAAAAACAATTTTGGTAAAATTTGAAAACCAATTGTATGTGAAACTTGGAGATAAATTTTGGTAAGCTCTATCAAATCGAATTGGGATCAAGATCCGAATTTGTCTCGGGTTGGATCTCGTCATGAATTCCGTCGTACTTCTCGAGTTGATAAAAAGCTTGACCTCCAGCTTGATTTAATCATTGTGCAAATGAAAGTTCGTGAGGTGATTCTAGGGGTGGTGGTGGTTTAAGCGGTAGCCATGATGGTGGCAGATTTAAAGTAGGTGCTGATATATGTGGTGGTTCAGGCTCAACTAGTCTATAGTACTCTACTTTGAATTCAAATTCGACTAGTCTTTCGTCTTTGAATTCTTGATGGAACTCTTCGAATTCGAGATATTTGACAACTTGTCGGTGAGACTCTTCAATCTCAAGGTATTCTATATCCTCTAGTGATTCTCGAGAAAACTCTTCGGACTCGAGAAACCCTTTGATTTCGGTTTCATGTATTTCCACCTTGGCATCATCGATAAAATAGTTGGAATAAGACTGGCATATCTTTTTCTCAGTATCTTCGGAAACATATTTGGGATCTTCTTTGGATATTTCTTTCTCTGTTTACTCAGAGACATACTCGAAATCTTCCTCGAATATTTCTTTCTCGATATACTTGCATACATACTCGAAATCTTCCTCGAATATTTCTTTCTCGGTATACTCATAAACTTCTTTTTCTTCGAGTTCTTTCTCAAAGTTTTTGTCATCTTGTAGTTCTTGAAGAAATTTTTCGACTTATGAAAACCCACTTATTGAACTAAATTTTTTGATAATAATGTCTTTCGAACTCGAAAAGTCGAGAACCTTACTTTTCGTATCCAAGAGCTTAAGAAACTCACTTTTATGATCGGTGGATTCGAGAGCCTCAATTTTTGAACACGAGAACTCAAAATTCTTGGTTGTCAAACTCGAGAATTCAAGAACCTCGTCTTTCGAATTCGAGCACTTGAGAATCTCGTTTCTCGGACTTAAGAATTCGGTAACCTCTTTGTTAGATCTGAGAGCTCGAAAATTTTGTCGAAAGTTGAGTCGTTTATATGTTATCTTCTCGGGTTTGAGATTTTTCAGAAAGATTGATACTTCTACTCAAGTATCATCAGATCAATTTTGATCGTACTCTCGAACTGAATGATCGAATCGGACATGATCTTAACCATGAAGTATAAAACAAGCACAATTAATTTAGTAAATTTTTGTATATATTGTTATTGATCTCATTGCTTCTTCACATGTATGTCGTAATTCATCAAGAATAAATTGAATATTTAAATATGTGGAACTTTCGAAAAGGACAAATATATGATTAACAGAGAAGAAGTGGTTGATGATAGACGGTTATCGAAGATACCACTTCACTCAATTGTCGAATGTGCCGGGGGCTCTAGGTCCAAACAAGAAAAAAAATGGGGTGTCCTCCCATACATTCACCACAAAAAGATAATAATTTTGATAGTGAAATCGGAATCGTTAATTTTAAAAGGGCATAGTCGGAAACCGTAAAAATTGTTATTTCCCTACTGGTTCATAATTCTCCTCATCTGACTGCCTCTCTCCCTCGTCTTTCTTTCATCTGCTTCTCTTCCCGCTTAATTAGGGTCGAGTGACCCAGATTTTTGTAACTATTGAAGTACTGAAAAAAGTTTTTTCTTTCAAAATTATGTAGAGTTCTGGTAAATCTTTAGTGCTGAAGAGTGTTGTTGGAAAGGATTTTCTTCCTAGTGGTTCAGAAAATATCTCAAAGAATATGTACCAGTGAAGTAAAATTTAACCTTCACTTTTGAAAAATCTCTCCAGTTCCCATGAAGCGAGACGAGGTGCTGTAGCGCTACAACGAAGCCTCGTGGGACTTGCGCTGGTGATGGTCGTTTTCGGATTCTTCACCATGTCGCTCAAGAAGGTGCTCGTTACCTATGCTTTTGGCCTCTTCCCTGTTGCTAGGATCTTGCTCCCTGATTGGGATTTCTTCAATTGCGATTTCTCTCAGTGGTTCACCCTCATGTCTGCCACCAGGAGCGCCGTCGCTGATCGCAAGGATGATACTTCGAAGTAGGTCTTCTTCTTCTTCTTTTAGTAAATGAGATGGTGTCAATGTACACAGCACTGCGATGCATGTACTTTCTTATAGTAAACGAGAGGCATTCCTATTCATGTGCCATGCCCCTGATTTAGCATAATGGTTTTAGAAAAACCTTGACATGCGTATTTCTCGGGAGGATTTTCTTGTTCTGAAATACAAAACATGAAGGGGTGACAAAATCTTTGTTTCTTTGGTTTATTTAGTAAGTTACAAATTAATAATCCCCTATTGTTTTGGCCGGCAATCAGCTTATAGTTTCATGAAATTTCTTTTGAAGGTCAGATAATTGTCAAATTGCTTAGAATTTTGTTTATAGTTTTGGGTCCTCTTGGAAGTAATAATTCATATTTCATCCAATGACAGTAATGGAAATTCATTTCTGATCCAAATCACAATTTGATATGGATTCATCCTTATTTCCATAATTCCATATACGTCCATATTTAAGTGGAATGTTCTAAAAGTTCGTCACATATTCATTGCCAAGCATAATTAGCTAGAATTAGGTGGGTTAGCAGAGTGGAAGAGTTTGGGTTGGTCTGTGGATTGAATGTTGTCCAGTAATATGTACAGGAAGGAAGCATGGAGTATTATAAAAATAGACCATGCACACACACATCTCTTTTGAGTTTGACCTTGTCTTCTTAGTTTATAGGAACATGTCAGAATTGGGGGTTAGCTGATAATCACCCAATGTTGTGAAAGAAATTTTGGTAGTAAATTATCTGCAACATTCACGTACACGAAATAACTAAAACTAGAGATCCAATCTTAATTTTTGACTTTGCGGTTTAAGACTTTTTTATTAAACAATTTAATTCCACATGTGCACTAGTTGGTTACCTAGATAGCTTATGTTATTAACCACCACAAATTAATGTTCAGCTCACCTGTAATATTATAGAAGCCTTTTGTACTAGTTAGATCTAGTTTTATATAATTTAATTATATCATAATGTTTTTTTGGTGAAATATGTGTCTTGACATTGTTTTGCACATTGCAAGGTCTTTCTTATTTTATAATTGTGCAGTATTTTTTCTTTCTTTGTGCAGTATGTTTTACCTGCTTTGAACATATAATTTTGTAGTTTTTGTGTTCTTTGTTGACCTTATTTCTTATCTTACCTTGTTTAGCTACTGTGAGAAAAGAAATTCAACGAGACTGATAGAGAGACTAGCCGATCCAAAGTGATCTCTTCTGTTCCAATTCGTTTGAGTCTATACTCTCCTCATGGTTCAGTACAACATACTTAATATTATAAAGAGTTCTTATAAGAACAATGAGTAGTTGGCGTGCCTGCACCTTGATGAACGAAAAAAACGGACATATAATTGAAATCTGACATGTTATGTGTTTTGACTTTTAAGTAGTTAATGATCTCTATTGGTACTTGGCAATGGCAGCTTATTGCACCGTATATGAATCAGACACCACTTGTTTCATTGGTTTGATGATTTGTTACTGCAATTTTCTCGACCAACTCAAAAGAAAAAAAAATCTTGACTATAGTTGCAAGATCCCCTATTTTACGTTGTCAATATGAAATTATTTTTGTTTGCAAATAAAATAGAGCTTATATCTGCTTCTATATGATAATATTTTTTCTAATTGTAGTTGTCAATCTGACACTTATCGATCTTCCTGGGCTTAGTTTGCTGCTGGTAAGTTTATTTTCCTGATTTTATGTTACAATTCGGTTCTTCTTGTTGTGAACTTGTTGCTAAAAAGTTTTTCCCTATGCTTTTCTAGAGGGCCAGCCTGATAGTATCGTGGAAGATATTGAAAATATGGTTTGAGAAAACATTGAGAAGGTAATGTTTGCACTCTAATACTGTGAAGCTATTTTATTTAATGATTGTCTTAATTATACCATGTGTGTCTTAGCTGTAAATTTGGCATTATTCGGTCCATTAATTACTAATAAAGTTGTTGCTTCTGATATTACTTGGCACTTTCCTTCTTGTTCTTCCTTTACAATTTTGATATGCATGTTCTCAACCTTATGCATAGAAATATAGCAGACAGAACATGACAATATGATATCATTATGAATATAAAGGCCTGAGGTATGAAACCCTAGAAAAGGCTTGCCCAGCTTTAATGTGATATGATCATTTTTTTATGGTTTAAGATAATAAGAGGGCACTTAGAATCCGGACATGGTCTGGAATCTGAGATTCCGAATGTTCTATTTTCATGATTTTCGGGACATTTGTTCCAATATTGTGTTTTTTTTCCTTTTTAAATTGTTTATTTTGAAATTTTCGGTGTGCATATACTTGCTCTGCTTAATGAATCAAATGCATTTATTTCCTTTTCTGAGCAACCAAATATGCTCCACTATGATTTTGCAATAATTACTCAATTAAATACGTTTCTTTTTTGTTTTCTCCCATTTATTTTGCATAAGAAAGAAAAAGGCAATTAAGCACTAGTAATTGCTTACTTTTAGTTTAGGTAAAGCTAGAGCAACAACAGCTTTTTAAAAAGGTATGTTTGATATTTTGGTACATTTGAGTATATCTTAGTCCATATCTTCTGAAGGCTCACAATTTTCTAACGTGTGTGGTTAAGTGAGATTATGACGACAACAACAGCAACAACAAAACCTTTAGTCCCAAACAAGTTGTGGTTAAGTGAGATTGATTTACATAAGTTTTAGTCACATGAGCATAATTAATTTTGGAAAACCTTCGAATGAGAAATGTTGCACTCAAGGGATCCTGCTAATGCTTTTGATTTCTAACTTGCACTTTTGTGTCTTTAAGTGAGATTAAGTTGCATAATTTTGGGGGTTTTTTAGCTCAGAAAGAAAGAAACTTGACACTTACAATTTTATCCCTATTCATTTTGTAGGTCCTACCGATTGGAGAAAGAAATGTGAAGGATGCTGCAAACATTAAATCTCTTTCTCAGTACTCGTCAATATTATTATATTTGTGTTCGTACAAGGTGCAAATGGAGAACAAAATGTACTCAAAAGAAAATGTTAAAGGCATCAAAAGATGCCAAGCCAATTCCAGAGAAGTTACCCTTTGCCAAAGTTGTTACCAATGTTGCTAGATTGTATTTTTGAGGCCTAGTTAGCAATTTTCAATAGGTTTATTTTAGATATTTTGTTTTAAAATTTGTATATGTTGGTTTAGTAGTGTGTAGAGGTAGAAGTATCGAGTAGGCATGTTCTTTTTGTTCATCCTCTTCTCTGTCAGGATAGCTTTTCGTTTTCTGTCTTTGTATTTGCTTCCATCTTTTGTTTTTTTAGTATATTTAGTGGCTTTTCGTTTAATGTGTTTGTTAGTATGAGATCTAGTGCCTGCAAAGAACCAAGGATGGGGATATGTTCTAGTAGCTTTTGTGAGAAGTAAAATTTTGAGTTTTCTTGTATGTCTTGAGACGTTTGTGCTAATGCCAATTGAATGCATCGTGTTCTTGAGTGCTTGTGTAATAGAGATGTGGTTTTATTATCTACCTAATTGTCTAATTTCATTTAATGCAAACTTGACTTATTTTACTTTTAAATTGTAATTTGAGGGTAATATATTCTATTTTATTGTTGTTTGAAAGAAGTAAATTCTATTTTATAATAGAAATTTTTTGCCATGCATGTTTCATTTATAGATTTTATGTTCATATAAGTAGAGAGCCCAATTTTAGGTTATAGAAATAAAATAGGAAATAAATTAATTAATTAATCGAAGCAACAAATGCTGAGTAGAAAATGGCATACATAAGCTTTTAGCCCGATATTAATACCCCCCCCCCATATCAGAAAATGGCATAAATGCTCCTTATATCATACAAAAGCAACAAATTGATTAATCAAAGTAGGCCACTTTGTACAATCTATGATCCTTGAATGTTTAATTCAAAGTTAAGTTAAATCGACACAACTTAGCAATGCATAAGAAGAAACCTGCTGCACAAAGCATCCACATTGAAATAATATAAGTAGCTGATTTATTTTGATACAAAAAGAAACAAAACTTTTATTGCGGTTTGACTTCTGTGAATATAACTGCTCTGCACAAATTCATTTTATGGCCTTCATAACAAAAGTATCATTGAAAACTAAAATTCTAACCTGATTTTATTTGATAATGAAATTTCATTATTGTTTTAATAAATCCTAACATACCGCTATTTTCTCAGTGCTAGAGGTCAATCGCTATCTTTTCTGGGTGGAGATAAATTGATCTTCAGTTTTGTATATTTTGAGATTATGGTGCTATCAGAGCTCAATGCATCTTTTAATCATGCATAACCATTTGCTAAGTGAAATTCAACAACTCCAGCCACCTATAATAGACATGATTTGCAGGTGAAGATTAGTCAGATATTTGGTATAAGCCTACAACATTTCTTGCAGCTTGACAACAATTTTTTTGAACAAAATACAAAAATACCTTCTTCCCAAGTACAACCGAGGCATTGCACCATCTCTTGAAAATGCATATGCCATTCTGATTTTGCACCAAAAAGAAAATTAAAAGCTGCCTAAAAGTATAAAAAAGGATAGTATTGCTACAAAAATATAAAGTTACATACAGGCGGTTCAACCGAAGCTTGCAGATCACGCGTTATGCACTCTAAAATTGAAGAACCATTGTTTGTCTCTAGTTAAGAAGATGGATTCAAGATGAAAACATGATATATAAATATTTTATTGCCAATTTTTAATATATTGGAAAGTGAAATTATGATAAACTGGTACGCATTAAATGAAGTTTCAATTTCCAATGCTGAACTATCCGAACGTAAATAATGTAGTATTATTGTTCAAAGCTGAACTCTAAAAATACCACAAATTCAAGACAAATAATGAATAAATATTTAGATTCCTATACAAAAGAAAACTGGTACCAATACAAATCAAAGTAAACAAAGATGGTAAATGGTATGAAACATCATTCAATCTATGAATACAATGTAGTTAAAAAGAAAAAAAAAACTATTTCAGCAAAGAATCACCTTCTGGTACGAGATCCACATGGCTCAGAACATAAATCGCACTCAGTACCATAACCATCTGCAAAATTCAAGTTACATTATTCTTAATAAAACACCAGAATACATTGTTTTTCTTCTGATATTGACCATATATCAGAATTCACACATCATGATTAAAAACATAATAATATGATAAAACAACATGGAAATAAAATACATCATACCAAGGTTACAGAAAAATCACGCGAGCATGAAATATAAGGAGAAATGTCCTCTGGGGGATCCATTCATTTCTCTAAACAACCTCCTTGTGAAAAATGGTAAATCTTGCAACCTCTGCCGGACATAATATATACAAAACAAACATTAATTCCCTTTCTTAACAGAAAAAAGCAAGCATTATGACTATGCAAGTTCAATATGATAAGAATACATCCCTGATCTAATTTTGACAACAATATGTTTCTGATCCCAAGTCCACATTGCCAATATTTATAAATTCATCTATTCCTTTATTTTCTGAAATTTATAATTCAAATGATTCTATTTTTAATTTATATATTTGCTTTTAGAAACTTTATATCTCAATTATTTAAAGAACATCAAGATAACAGAAAAAGTTAAAACATGTGCATCTAAGCATCCATTACTAAATTTAGTATCTGACAAGAAAAGCACAATAAATATCAACATTTCACTGAACCAAGGTTAGTAGAAATATATAATTAATTTATTTCACATATTGTTTTGATTTGATTAATCTTAATGATGCCATGAACAACTAAATAATTGAGAACAACAATGGAGTAATTACAACTGTCACAAGATAGTAACCACAATAGAGAGGCCCCCCACCAAAGAGGTCGTTGTACTGCTCAACTTCTCTCAGCGCCTGAGTGGCTGGTTGAAGACCCAAATTGCTCTCTTGACAGCTCACCTTGTACCAGTAGAGTTATCAAACGACAACATATGAGGCACTTTCATGGCGGTAAGGCTGAGTGGTGGTGCCACACTGTCATTATGCACCTTCCTGCAAAAATACGTAATTGCCACACTTAAAGGCATTTATACAAGAGGATATTTTGAGAAGTATACATAATTTATCTATATAAATATTCCAGCTCTAATCAATGCTTATCCATTAAGTCATCAATAATATCAAACACCTAATTTGATAATATTGAAAGGCAATGATACACAGAAATAAGCTTTTAGATCCTATACAAATACAAAAACTATCACAATAGTATCTTATATTGGATTGGTTTTTCCAATTTTATTGAGAAACTAAGTCTCTAAATTTTGGGGATATCCAAGATCACGTCATGAACGCCTAAAATAAAGTTGCACGATGATACTAAAATTTAGGGAGTAATATGTTGGTTTACCTTTTGCCATGGCGAAAAGAGAGGCCCCAGGCGGAGAGAAGCTCGTACAGACCTGACATTGGCAGAATAAACCATCTGATGCGGGTGAAGTGATGAGATCGTGCTACGACGAAGGTCGCATGGCGATCACATCAGGTTCATTAATTATTGAAGGGATCGATGGAGGGTGATTCTTGAAGAGAACAAAGTGGTTGATTTCGGCGATCTCGCCATGGAAAGGGAGCGGGAGAGAGATGGGGACAGAGGAACAACGCCGTCTCCCCCATCAGCAACGGCGGTGTCGCTTCTTCGCTTCGTCATTGTCATGGCTGAACATCCACCTTAGAAACGAGAGAGAAGATAGGTCACGGAGAGATGGAGGAAAAGAAGAAAAAAAATGAGACGAAACAATTCGATTTTTCCTTCCAATAATGCCCTTCCGAAAGAAAAAATGACCGGCTGTCTAATTTAGCAACCGGTAATTTCTCATATTTGTGACCGGCTGTTGAGCCTAGCAACTGGTTGTCTAAACAATTGATTAAATCAGAATCGTTAGATTAATGAAATCAACGACTCATATGAATATTAAAAAAAACTTGTCAGGTGACTGTATTGAAGTAAAATCCAAAAAAAATATTCCGTCAATTGTAAGTTCGATTCTTTTATCGATCTTCATTGTACGTATTCAGTTGAGTTTTAACAAAAATTTATTTTACTTATAATGCAACTTGTTTTCGTTATTTTGAAATGCGAGTATTTATTTGCATATATCGTTCTATCTATTTTTACTTCGGTTTGTTTTATCATATCACTGTTTGAGTTTTAACAAAAATTTATTTTACTTATGATGCAAGTTGTTTTCGTTATTTTGAAATGCGATTATGATGCAAGTTATTTTCGTTATTTTGAAATGCGAGTATTTATTTGCGTATATCGTTCTATCTATTTCTACTTCGGTTTGTCTTATCATATCACTGTTTGCTAAACAAAGAAAGAAAATGATAAAGAATTTGTATCCGGTAGCCGGTAGGTACCGGAAGGGTCAGTGCCCCTGCAGAGCTGCCTCTTCCGTACTACGGAAGGGTTACCCTTTATCGGGGATACGGATACATTTATCAATAGATAGAAGAAACAAAAGAGATAAGATAGCAAGAGCAAAGAGAATAATACACACACAAAAGAAAAATAGGAGGAAAGAAAAGTTGTTGAAAGAGAGAAGAAAGAGCGATGGTGGGGCTTTTGAATGGAGGAGGTTATCCGAGAGGATGGAAGTTAGTGGATGAGGAGAGGCCCGGTGGTAGTCGGCGATCTCCGGCGATCGACGTGGAGAGTGCCAGACGGCTCCATCGACACGAGCTCAGAGAGAACCAGTGTACCTCGATCCTTGTCAAGCACATCGAAGCTCCGATTCAACTTGTAAGTGTTAATATTTGTGGTTTAGGCTTCCCATAATACTTTTCTTAATATTCTCTTTTTATTTTTTCAACTAATTGGAAGAGGAGGAATTTGATGGTAAATGTTATTTTAGTTAACTATGTCGGTGTGATTCTTATTAGGTGCTTAGTTTTATATATTTGTAATTAGATGGTATTAGATCCTTTTGTGTCATTGTATGTATCCTGTCAAAAAAACGCTGTTTAAACATCCATAATTTGATTGCATTGGTTTTCTATAATCAGTAGGCAGTTCAATCGATAACTGGAACTTGCAACAGCAGGTTCCATGGAATAAGATTTGGGTTTCTTTTTTTTTGGAAAACAATGAATTTAATAAAATAATAGTGGATGATATTATTCAACATACAAAGGTTGATGTGCTTATTATCTTGATTATCAAATATATTGTTCTCCAGTTGATAACTAATTTTGATAATTCCATGGGTTGTTGTTAACTTAAATGTTTTCTTATCTACCATGTGTTTTTTTGTCACAATCCTCTGAAGAGGAAGAGTTGACTTATTATCAAGAATATCTAA
The DNA here is from genome assembly GCA_964058865.1 of Eleocharis quinqueflora. NCBI lineage: Eukaryota > Viridiplantae > Streptophyta > Magnoliopsida > Poales > Cyperaceae > Eleocharis > Eleocharis quinqueflora. The sequence goes on along the minus strand of CAXKVX010001264.1, from coordinate 97,304 downwards.
TTTTAATAAAATATTAAAATTGTTTACCATGCCGTGAAAATTTTATTTCCACGTATCTTTCAATTTAGTTAAAAAAATGTTTTTCAGGAACTATATTTCAATTTTACGATGCTGTTTTAATTGTTCGAATATATAAGAAGTTACATGGAATGTTTTGTATTTGTCAACGGTTTTCTTTCTTCTGGTTGGCAATTTGCTTATTTTTGCTAAAGCCAGGACATGTCTTCAGTTGAATCTGCCTCATATTCTATTGGTAGTATATAGATTTCCATCAATTTTATTTTCTCTCAGAAAAAAATGTTAATTATCTGTTCACAACCCTTAATTTATTACAGAAAAGATGGATTTTTTTTTCTCCAAAACTTGGCTGCACTAGTGTCAGGATAACAGTTGCTATTATTCATGCTAATGTGGTCACTGGTATGTGACGATCAATTTGGGAAACATAAACTAGGAAGGAGGAAGAAGTTAAATAGCTCGTGACATTAGTTTGATTACTGTTAACTGCAGGTGTGGTCCTTGGTCAGGAGCTTTGACGAGCCGCAAAAGTACAAGCCATTTGTGAGCAGATGCATCATGAGGGGAGGGGATTTGGAGATCGGTAGTGTCAGGGAGGTAAATATGAAATCAGGGTTGCCGGCTACCACCTCCACTGAGCGTCTGGAGCAGCTTGATGACAAAAAGCATATCCTTGGCATCCGTATAGTTGGTGGGGACCACAGACTCAAGGTATGTTTTCACATATCGCTCTCCTACAGATATGAGTATATTTACGCTTACCTGTGAAGTTTATAAAAATTCAGGTAAGCGAAAGTGTTGTCTGATATTACATTGTGTAGTTTAAAAGATGCAAAAAATAACAGAATGTTCTCTTTGGACCAAAGTTTCCCCTGATAGTTAGTGATGTCTCTATATTTCCTAACATATTGTAATTTCTTTAGGGAATTATCCCTATTTTCTATATTTTTTCCCTCTCTTATTTCTAAAGGTGAAATTGTGAGCCTGGATTTCTTGTATCCATTTTTTCATGGAAGTAGACATTCACTATTCTTTGAGCAACTAAAATATCAACCCAAAATCTGTCTTTTCTTTGCATCTCTTATGTACTGAAGTTCTGATACAAGAAAACATTTATGCAGAATTACTCTTCCGTTGTAACGGTGCACCCTGATTGCATTGACGGAAGGCCAGGGACAACGGTCATAGAATCGTTTGCAGTTGATGTCCCAGAGGGGAACACTGAGGACGAAACATGCTACTTCGTCGAGGCGGTGATCCAGTGCAACCTCAAGTCTCTTGCTGAAATTTCAGAGTGTCTTGCTCGCCAACAGCAACAATTATCGAAGTAATCGTGCAACTAATAAAATCAGAATTGGTGAATATCATCTGAGCATTTTGTGAGTCGTTTGGGATATATACTTCGGAAATTGGTGAATAGTTTAAAGTTTGGTGGTGGCAGTTATGTTCCTCTCCAACTTCTACACCATGTTTTCCTCCAATATTGTTTTATGTATAGTTTAAAATTAGAGGTTTGAGGATATGGTTTTATTAGTACTAGTGTGAGTTCCGTAGGATTTTGTGGTGATTTAGGTGTGTAGATTAGGCCAAACCAAAGTGAGATTGAGTGTCTTATGCAATTTACACAAATCAGTTAACCTTGTTAACATTTCTCAAATTCTCAACTAAGACCAAACCTATACTAATATTGAAGTATTTATCATTATCACTGGTGTGCTGTCCATTTTTTTATTGATGGCTGATATTTTCTGTTTAGGTGCAATTTGGTCATTCTAGTTGTATTGATGTTGTTTACCAGATGATGTTGTAAATAGCCAAAAATGTTTACATCAGCTGCAAGTACATTTTTTGGCACTACATTACCTTACGTGCTATTTTGAAATTAAGTAAATAACCATATTTGATTAACAGGTGTTGGATCCTGCATTGTAGCACATATAACAAAAAGTACAAACCTCACACAGTGTGGTGTCAGTGTTTAAGGGCAACATGGGAACAATGGTCTATAAAGATGCTGTTCACTATACATTTTATCAGGCTGTTGAGTGTAGCTTCTTGCATCTCTTACTAGGAAAATAGACATAACAATATGGTGGTATTAGCTGGCTTGTTTTCTCTTTCACAACAAGACCTAACAAACTGCAGTGGGGTTAGACTAGAAATATCTCACTCAATTCTTGGTATCACTAAAATCAGCTATTTTATCAGTAGTTGGTACCATAAAGTTAATAGAGCACAACAAGGCATGTATGTCCATGAATAAATCCTTCTTAAGCACCTCGACAAAACTCAAAACCACTTAATTCATAAAAGAAAATATATACGGAATCAGTTATTATTTACCTCGACACCAAGGATCAAGAGGGAAATAAGGTTACTGAAGTAAGTTACCAGCAGTGCTACTGTAAACTGGGGCATTTGAGACATCATCTTTGAGACCAACTGATCAATGAGAACGCATATCTTGTAGGATTCATTATAAAGAACATATTAATAGAAAATTAGATAAGATATGAAATATTTGTATTTTAATTTGATTATTTTGATAAAATAATTTGAGTTGAAATTGATTATATATTTATATTTTATATTTACATAAAAACATGCTTGTATTAAATAAAAAAAATTTATAGTATATTTATAAAAGTTAGAAAAATAATAATTTTATAAATATTATTCTTATCGTATGTTATCCGTCGTTAACTTGTAACGGACTGAAACATGAGATAGTTTAGTTCACGGCCCATAATTGGTCTTGATTTGTTAACTAAAGTTCATGGGCCTAACACAACGAGCCCATTTTGCTGCCGTTAAACCAGGTTGGTTAATGTAACTATGAAACAATTACAAATTTGCCTACGGGCTTTTATTTGAAAAAAAATGAAACAATTACAAATCATATAAATATATTAATGGACCCACCTTAGTAGTTAAGTTCGTAAACAAAGATAACTAGCGTTCGACTCGCGCTCCGCATGAAGAAGTTAAATTTAAAATTTTTTTATTACAATAATAAAATTATAATAAATCTTTTAAATAAAAAAATAAAAAAGTAACAGAGAAAAAATCGAAAAAAATATTATCTCCAGTAATTTTACTGTAGTATGAACAGCGAAAACATTGTTCAATGCACTATGAAAATGAACAGTACTTCAACGTTGAAACATAAATATAGAATTAGACCAGATAGGCACAAAAAATAGAAAAGTATCAACTATTATCTTTAGCCAATCGGTCCAAAAGAATCAATTTTATTAGGAAGCAACTATCAACCAAATTTATCAGATTAACAAAATTTCTTATTACAAATTAAAATCAACATCTATATTTAACATCTCAGATAATAGCTTTCAGCGCAAAAAATAATTAAGCTGCTATGCTAGTTCAATAAACTCAGAGAAAGCTTTCTGGGACCTTCAAATTTAGAACATCTGATTTCATTGTACAAAAGTATTTTCAATTTTTACCGTATCAATAATATTCAATATGCTCAGAGAAAGCTTAGGAAATAACAATGGACAATCCTTACTGAAAAAAGTATATGGACAGGACAATCCATTTTTAGTTAAAGATACATTGCTACAGGGAAGAAGTCGATCGCATCATGTGTTTCAGCAAGTAAAATTTTCATGGAGAGTCAAAGACACAAAAATTTCAACAGATAGGACCAAAGAGACTAAAAATTTCACGGAGAGTTTCTCTTCTCAGACACTTTTGCAAGAAATTTAGCAGTTGTGGGGCCCACACTTAGGAGCGCAAGTAATAGTTGTGTCTCTAATATTCTATATGGAAAAAACATGATTATGTTTATTAAAGTTAATAAAATATTTACCAAAAATTAATAATGATACAAAATAAAACAAAATATAGAAGAAACAATAGAATAAATAATCTAGAAGAAATTAATCAAAATATTGTTTATTGTTAATGTTAATAAGAGTAATAAAAATAAATAAATAGTAATATTAAATACAATTTCAAGAAAAAAGATTTATAATAATATTAATAGTAAGCATTTCAAGAAAAAAAAAGCTAATAATAATATTAATAGTAAGAATTTCAAGAAAAAATATTAATAATATTAATAGATATATGAAGAAACAATAAATTAAAATTCATAGAAGAAAGTATACAAACATTTTAAAATAAATAAATAAATTATGTAAATATTAAATATAAATTATTAAAATAATTTCTAAGAAGTTTAGAAAGATTATAATATAACAAATAAATAGTAATAATATAAAAATTAATAAGAAGTTTAGGATATATATAAGTTCAAAATTAAGAAACAATGAATTTAAAATTATGGAATAAATTATACAAACATTTTTAAATAAATTAATTTAATATGTCAATAAAATATGTAAATTTTAAATACAAATTAATAAGATGAATTACTAACAAGTTTAGAATGATTATAATATTAATTATTACTAAAAGCATATAAATAGTAATAATACAACATTTAGTAACAAGTTTAGGATATAAATTAGTACAATCTGTCTCAAACTTTACGAGAAATGGTCTAGTAGCAGGGGGATTTAGTTAGAGGCGTTGGGCTTGAGAGAGGGCAAGGGTTCGAATCCCCCTGCTGACCATTTTTTATGTTATGTTGGGGGCGCAAGTAATGCTTGCGCCCGTGATGTGTGAGATGGATGCTGAAAACTTCAATGAGTGGCCCCCGGTAATGAAAATGACTCAAATGGTCTTGATCATTACATATCGGGGGCAGCATTACCAAAACATCTTCATCATAAGGCCACCATTTTGTACCATACTCGCAAGTCGCTCGAATCGCCACCTATAACATTGTTTACAAAGCTCAATAGTAAACAAATAAAATTTACATTACTACTCAATTTAAGAATATAGAATTATTCAAGTAATATTAATATCTATAAAGTGATACTTCTGTGTGGTTCGTCTTCATAGTTGTGGGTTGACCCCATCCATCTTATCATGTACGACATATCACCGGGTAAAGTCTTTACCCCCGAATGTTCAATAGGTAGCCGAGTCCAAATCCACATTTGCAACAACATTAATGGATGCTCGTGCATACATGTCAATCTCTTCGGATGAGGCATTTTGTGGTAATCTCGCATTTAGACGGTGTATATCAATCTTGTCTTTGTCTTGTCTTGTCTTTGTTGCTGTCATGGTTCCCGCAATCAATCTTGTCACATGTGACCTGGTGGCCTCCGAAATATTTGCCACTCAACTCGCCCAAACATTTCCACTACATCTTCCTCCCAATCTGGATCCACATCACCTATCACCGGTAGTACATCCAATAGTAAACCCCACAACATTAACACATCTTCTAATGTTATAGACATCCCACCGGTTGAAAAATAGAATGAATGTGTTTTCCTTCTCCATCTCTCTGCAACTGCAGTTATCAAATCACGGTCTATTTTGGTGTTTTCCAATCGAGCAAGATGGTTTAAGTGGAATCTCTCAATAACAAATGTAGCCTACAATAATATAATAAATAAAATTTATAATTTTGCAATTAAATAAATGGAATTAAAATTATGCTATTAAATAAATTAACAAGATTGTTATAATCACCTCGTCATAGGCTCGGTTGGATGCATACGTGGGATTAAGAATTATTAGTAGAGACCCTACGTACGAAATCTCACGTGGTGGCGACAAATCGCCTTCACCTATACCACCAGCTCTGCCTCGGCCTAGGCCTCTATCACCTCTACCTGTTTCTCTTGCCATGACTATATTAACACAAATATAAAACTAAAACTTATAAATTGTCATGCAAATAATCATTTGTACCAATTTATATCTCTTTTATAACTAATTGGTACAATATTAAAACAAAATACTAATATTGATGCAATCAACGATCACTATAAAACTAATAATACCAAAGTTGTTCACCTGCAATCAATAATAATTAACAATAATCAAGCATAATCACATCTAATCACCGATAATTCATATAAAACTATCATAATCGATAATAATAACGATGAACCAATAATAATCAACAATAATCACTAATAATACAAATTTGTTCACATGCAACTTTCATGGACATATTTTAAAAAAATAGAGGAAAAACTAACCTTGATATGGAGAGGGAGAAGACAAGATGAACATCAAATGAAGCAAGGAAGAGCAAGGAGAGGGGAGATGTTTTTTTTATAGTGGAGGAAATCAAGGAGAAAAAGAAGAAGAGATATGGAGAAGAGGAGGCAGGTTTGAAAGAGAAAAGGAATTAGTGGCGATATTTTAGGGGCTGGGAATAGAATAGATTTGGAAGGGACGGTAGGATTTTTAAAGTACATAACTTCAGAAGCGAAACTATTACTTGCGCCCCTATTTGGCAGAGGCCACTAAATTGTGCGGCTAGACAAGTCACAAGTTTATTACTGTGCTAATAAATGCACCTATTAGGGATGCAAGTATTACTTGCGCCCATGAAGTTATATGAAATATGCATGCTCTCTGGATACTCAAGTTTCTATGTCAACATTAGAACCCATGCCTAAATCCCATAACTAAAAAAATGGTCAGTAGGGGGATTCAAATCCATGCCCTTTCTCTAACCCAGTGCCTCTAATCAAATCTTCCTATCACTAGACCATTTGTATTTCTCGTAAAATTTTAGACTAATTAACTAGTTATATCTGTCCTGAACTTATTCATCTGTCTAATAATAATTACTTTATTACTATTAATTTGTTTAATAGTATTAATAATTGATATATGTCCTAAACTATATGTTATTTTGTATCATTATTACTTTTTATAAATGTTTTATTAAGTAATGTTAATTACTATTAATATTTTTATTAATCTTTCTTGAACTTCTTGCTTTTATACTTAATTGAAATTTTATATTTAATTTTTATTTAATTGTATAATTCTTAGTACAATAATAATAAATTTTACTATTATATTAGTGAAGGGATCGGATGACAACAACTTTGGTGACACCAACTATGACAACAATCATTTTTTCATTTTCAAAGTCCAAATTGTTGATCCAAACCGTTGAACATGATCTCCATACTAAAATACTCTTGCAGATCAAATTTTACATTTTTTTGAATTTTTTTACTATTTATTAAGATGGGTGTAAAATTCATCGATTCAGGTAGTTGTAACTTTGACATATTTTTGCACCCGGCTTAATAAATAGTAAAAAAATTCAAAAAAATGTAAAATTTGATCTGCAAGTGTATTTTATTGTGGAGATCATATTCAACAGTTTGGATCAACAACTTGGACTTTGAAAATGAAAAAAATGGTTGTTGTTATAGTTGGTGTCAACAAAGTTGTTGTCATTTGATCCCTCCTCATTATATTATTAATTATAAAACTTAGTTTTACTAATAGTACAATAGTAATAGTAATTACTATTATATTATTACTTTTTAATAGTAATAATAATATATTTTTTTATTTATTGTTTCTTTTTAATGATATTAAAATATTTAATTTCATTGCCATAATGATGAGATTCCATAGAGTCACACAATATGAAAGATACGAAAATATATCAATGAAAACATATGCGTATGTATATAATATGTGCTATGTTAATTATTAGAAGTTATAATTAATTTGTACATTTTATATGTTATTAGTATGTGAACCATATTATAACATGAATATGCTGTAAATAATTTTAAAAATATTTTTAAAGTATGTGTGACATATTTTAAATAATTTTTTTAACACATGAGAAAATTTATTAATGTATGTTGGTCTTTTTTGTATAAAAAGTTATGGGTTTAATTAAAGCAAAGGCCAAGTAAATATGCTAAACCTTTCGGCTTAACAGGAACTGAATTAGAAAAGAGAGAGAATCACATATTCACATTGATCAATTAAATACGTTACCATAGTTCCATAAGAATAAAATTAAATAGCATCAGTAGCTCATGTTGATTAAATATCTATTAATGTACAACTCATCAATTGCGCATAAGAAATATATTAAATAGCATCTGTAGCTCATGTTGATTAAATAGTGTATTGCGTCATGCGGCTTGCAGCAGCGTCATGCGTCATGCGTCATCCGTCATGGGCTTGCGTAATGAGTCTTGCGTCATGTGTCATGTGTCAAGCGTCATGCATCATGCATCACGCATAATGCATCTTGCGTCATGAGACTTCTCGCGTTCTACGTCTTACGTCATGCGTCATGCGTCATGCGTCATGCGTCATGTGTCTTGTGTCATGTGTCATGCGTCATGGGTCATGCGGTTTGCAGCGACGTCATGTGTCTTGCGTCATGCATCATGCATCTTGCGTCATGCGACTTCTCGCGTCCGACGTCTTGCGTCATGCGTCATGCGAGTTGCAACGGTGTTATGCATCATGCGTCCTGCCGCTCAGCCGGTGCAGGCCGCTTCACGCTACACACTTCACGCTCCAAGCCTCATGATGTTGCTGCAAGCCCCAAGACGATGCTTCGCCGCTTCACGCTTCCTGCTCACGTTTCAAGCTTCACGCTCCAATTGCTCCACGCTTCAAGCTCCACGCTCCCTGCTTCACGCTCCTCGCTCACGCTTCATGCTTCACGCTTCCCACTTCACGCTTCACGCTTCCCACTTCCCCCTTCAAGCTTCACGCTTCTCACGCTTCCCGCTTCCTGCTTCCCGCTTCCCGCTTCTCGCTTCATGTTTCCTGCTACCTGCTTTCCTGCTTCCCGCTCCCCCTCCGCTTCATGGTCCACACTCCAAGCCGCACGTCGCCACTTCACGCTCCTTGCCGCACGACGCCGCTATATGAAAAATACTTTAGTAAACTTTTTTCTACTACAAAATTCCCTCTCACTGTGCACATGATTACTAGTTACTCTATTAATACTATATGTCTCAAGATTAAACAAAATGGACAGAAAGCAGGAGCTGTAGCTGTAGCAGTGGATAGGTGCTACTAACACTCTACTAACACTATAAACTTTGTATTGGATAGGTGCTATGAAGAGGGACATACAGGAGAAGATTTGGAAATGAACACAAAGCAGAAGCTGTAGCAGTGCATATCTTATGAACAAGACACATCAGGGTGAAGGATGCAGGAACAGTGATGCACAACTCAATCGAAACAGAATGCTAGAAGAGGAGGAGATGGAGATGGGCACTGAGGGGATAATTCTTGTTGCATGATATCAAGCATTGCAACTCTTTACCATTCATTTGCTAGTTTTACAGTGTATTTGCAACTTTGCTATGTGCTGGTTGTAAGTAGACGTTATCGTGCTCAACTACTTGCATACAATCATTATCATAAGTACTAATCATCTTTATAATTTCAATAGCAAATTAAAAATTACTAAAAGAACATTAAATATCTTAGAAATCAAAATCTCCACACTTAAATCAATCAAGAGATTGCGTACCTCTTGCCATATCTAGCTATAGAAGAATACTTGAGTTGTTCTCCGCAAATAGTCAGAAGAATCGCAAAGTGATTTCTCTCTTCTTTCTCTTTCTAAGTAATGACAACTTATTCTTTATGAAAAAATGGATGAAGAGAGGATCATCCTTACATTAGAATTCACATATATAAAATTTCTTGTCATTAAGGCAATATTCACGGGAGATACTTATTTAACAAAGAAGAGACGCAGTACAGAGGAATCATGCGCCATATAATTTGAATACATGCACTGTAACTTGATTCAATGAATGTGCATTGAATCAACACACTTTTTAATGATCTGTCACTTAATTCAAAAGATGCGTACATATAAAATATGGATATGTTTCTCTGTAATGCGCCTCTTAAAAGTTAATGCATTGAATCTTTCAATTTCATTTAGATGCATTGCACCTTCTAATTAATCTGATAAAGGTGCGCCTATCTGTTATTCGCTCCTTTACATTAATATTCTTTAATCAAATGCATTTTTATTAAGTCCATTGGACCAGTCCAATTAAAGAGCACATTAATTTTATATTGGGCCACATAATATTTTTACATTCTCCCACTTGGTTCATTATAAAACTTTATGACGGTACAATGTTCATAAGGTGCACAATAATATTGTATGTGTTTATGTTCTATAAATTCTAATATCATAATGTTCATATTTAAGCAAAATAAATACGAGTCATGACGGTTGTTAATATATTTGTTACTAACTTCCTTTCATGTACTACAATATATATTCTAACTTAATATAAACTATAATGGTATACTTTAGGATCCACATTAATTGTCTAATTTACATAGACTAATTTCTATTATTAGACAACAATAATATATATATAAACTTAAATGAATAGGAATTTTATTTGAAACAATCAATCAATAATAATATCATAAACAATCATTTATTTAGAATATAAGTTCAATTACAACAATCATTTATCACAGCAAGCTATCCCCATTCTTTCAACATGTTCGGGAAATATCTTGGGTGGTAATCCTTTCGTCAAAGGATCAGCTATCATCATCTCTGTGCTTATATGCTGTATTGTTATTCTTTGTTTCTGCACTTCTTTTTGACAGCAAAATACTTAATCTCCATGTGCTTGGCTCCTTTGGAGTACTTGTCATTTTTGCTGAAGAAGACTACTGCAGAATTATTGCAATAAATTTTCAGTGGCTTGGCAATACTGCCAACAATTCCAAGTCCTGAAATAAACTTCTGCAACCATAATCCTTGTACCATGGCTTCAAAACATGCCACGAACTTGGCTTCCATAGTGGATGCAGCAATTACCGTCTGCTTCACACTTTTCCATGAGATTGCTCCGTTGTCTAGAAGGTACACATATCCGCAAGTGGATTTTCGTGTATCACAACACCCAACATAGTCTGAATCTGAATAACCGACTGCTTCTAAATAGTTTGATCTTCTATACATCAACATTAGGCTTTAGTACCTTGAAGATATCTTAAAACTTTCTTTGCTGCCTTCCAATGTTCTATTTCAGGATTGCTTTGATAACGTCCAAGCATTCCTTCAGCAAAACTGATGTCTGGTCTTGTAGAAGTTTGTGCATACATTAAACTACCCACAATTGAAGCATAAGGAATTTTATTCATTTCTTCCTTTTCCAATTCATTTTTAGGACATTGATATAAACCAAATTTATCCCCTTTTTGAATCGGTACTTTACCAGCCGAACATTTCTCTATCTTAAATCTCTCTCGAATCTTATTTATATATGCTTTCTAAGACAAACCTAATAAACCTTGTGATCGATCACGAAATATTTCTATTCTTATCACATAGTTCGCCTCGCCCATATCTTTCATTTCGAAATTCTTCGAGAGAAAATTCTTGGTGCTTTTCATCATACCAAGATCGTTGGTCGCTAGTAAAATATCGTCAACATATAGAACTAGAAACATTATCTTACTCCCACCGACCTTCAAGTATATACAACGATCAACAATGTTTTTCTTAAAACCAAAAGAAGTAATTAAATCATTGAACTTGAAATACCATTGTCGTGATGCTTGTTTCAGCCCATATATTGATCTTTTCAATTTGCAACCATATCCTTTCTCCCAATTGAAAAGCCCTCAGGCTGATCCATGTAGACTTCCCCTTTGAGTTCTCCGTTGAGAAAAGCAGTTTTGACGTTCATTTGGTGTAACTCAAGATCGTAATGAGCTACTAAAGCTAATATGATACGTAAAGAATCTTTCTTAGAGACGGGCGAAAATGTCTCTTTATAATCAATGCCGTCTTTCTGAGTGAAACCTTTGGCAACCAGTTTAGCTTTATATCGTTCAATTTTGTCTTTTGAGTCATGTTTGATCTTAAAGATCCATTTACATCCAACTCGCTTGGAATCGTGAGGCAATTTGACGAGATCCTAGACTTGATTTTGTTCCATTGATTTTAACTCGTCTTTCATGGCATTAATCCATTTATCAGATTCTTCACATTCAATAGCTTTCTTGTATGAAACCGAATCATCTATTGCAGAACAATTTCAGATTCTTGTGGATAAACCAAATAATCATTAGATATAGCTGATTTTCGTTCACGGCTAGATCTTTTTAATGCTGTCTCATTTGGTTCAACTATATCATCAACAATTATGTCATCAATTGAAATGCCATCAATAACAATTGGTTGTTCTTGAATAGTTGGAACAATTACTTTCGGAACAACACATAAAGGAACAACAACTCGCTCCGTAATTTCCTAAAGATCAGAATTATACTGATTAGAATTTCTCAATCTGACTTCAGCATTCTCGATAAAACGTGCATTTTCGGATTCAACAATTCTTGTACTATGATTTGGACAGTAAAATCTGAAACCTGGATATCTAATAAAGAATCCGCTAATTGTTCTAAAATCCAATTTCTTTTCGTGTGGGTTATACAAACGTATCTCCGCAGGGCAACCCCATACATGTATATGACGCAAACTAGGTTTCCTACTCGTCCACAGTTCGAAAGGAGTTCTTTCTACTGCCTTACTTGGAACCCGATTTAGTAAATACATGGAGGTCTTAAGTTCATACATCCACAAAGATTTAGGCACAGTTGAGTTACTGAGCATACTCCTAACCATGTCCATAAGTATTCTGTTATGGCGTTCAGCAACACCATTTTGCTGTGGTGTGTCAGGCATAGTGTATTGCGCACATATACCACGCTTTTCTAAGAATTTAGCAAAGGATCCAGGATTTTGTCCTGATTCGTCATATCTACCATAAAATTCTCCACCGCGATCAGATCGAATGATTTCACTTGCTTTTCTAATTGTCGTTCAACCTCATTAATAAACACCTCAAGTGCATCAATAGATTGTGACTTCTCATTCAATAGATAAACAAACCCATAACGTGAAAAATCATCGATGAAGGTGATGAAATACTTTACTTTATTAAACAAACCCATAACGTGATACCACATTTAAGTAGACGTTATCGTGCTCAACTACTTACATACAATCATTATCATAAGTACTAATCATCTTTATAATTTCAATAGCGAAATTATAAATTACTAAAAGAACATTAAAGATCTTAGAAATCAAAATCTCCACACCTAAATCAATCAAGAGATTGCGTACCTCTTGCCATATCTAGCTATAGTAGAATACTTGAGTTGTTCTCCACAAACCGTCAGAAGAACCGCAAAGTGATTTCTCTCCTCTTTCTCTTTCTAAATAATGACAACTTATTCTTTATGAAAGAATGGATGAAGAGAGGATCATCCCTACATTAGAATCCACATATTTATAATTGCCTGTCATTAAGGCAATATTCACAGGAGAGACTTATTTAACAAAGAAGAGACGCAGTACAGAGGAATCATGCGTCATATAATTTGAATACATGCACTATAACTTGATTCAATGAATATGCATTGAATCAACACACTTTTTAATAATCTGTCACTTAATTCAAAAGATGTGTACATATAAAATATGGATATGCTTCTCTGTAATGCACCTCTTAAAAGTTAATGCATTGAATCTTTCAATTTCATTTAGATGCATTGCACCTTCTAATTAATCTGATAAAGGTGCGCCTATCTGTTATTCGCTCCTTTACATTAATATTCAAATGCATTTTAATTAAGTCCATTAGACCAGCTCAATTAAATAGCTCATTAATTTTATATTGGGCCACATGATATTTTTACACTGGTTTGAAACTTATCTTTTTTAATTTGCTGGATGTAATATGGATAGTTGGTTCAAGGATAATAGACTGGTGGTGGGGATGGATTAGATAACATCATGGCATCGGTACCATAGATAGTGGTACCGATGCCTAGCAATAGAAAAGGGTGATCAAGTCTTGGTGAACTGTATAAAAAGTCTAGAGGAAATATTATAGCTTCTATGCATTGGGAATGAACAATGTATTTCTTCATTTTTGTATTGGAAATGGAAAGGTGGGGTCAACCCACTTATTTCAAAAAAAAAAAAGATTATACTGAAATAGTGCTAAATAGTGAGTGTGCCATTTAGATTATGCCATTATTTTATTTTGTCAATTTTTAATGTTAACAAGCACATTTTGTGCTTAGTGCAAGATAAGAAATCTAAGTAGAGCATTATTCATGAAAACTCTTATTATTGTTATAATAGATTTTATTGATAGTTCAAATGATATTATTCAAAACATATTATTATAAGAAAAATATAATACTTCATACACAACTCAATAAAATGATTGATAATAAACTATAATGTAAATAAATTTGAATATTTTCTCATCGCGAGTCAGATCGGTTGAAACGGTTTGTTTTTCTAAATGTTCGTCTTAGCGAGTTAATTAAAATTCAATGTGTAATCAATCCGATAAAAATAAAATTCGTCATTTTTCGAATTGGATTAGTTAGATTCCCACCCTAACCTACTTTTTCTAACACTACGAGATAATATAAAGAATTATAGTTTCAGTTCTTGACACTATCCCACCCTAAATTTCAAATAATACGGCTAGTTTCAAGAATTAATTTCGATCCCTTCTTAGTGACTGGGATCTTGTATTTATAGACTCAGGAAGCTCGAGAAGAAATGAGCCTATCCTTCAAGCGAGTCATTTATAAGTTTGTTGGTGTCTTTAAGCTTGTACGGGACGATCGTAATAAGGCTCCATCAAAATTCATGGTTTTATTGAAATAAATTTTATTGGGTCATTTATAAGTTTGACAATACTAATCTGTATATATAACTATTTTATCTTCAAGAGGGAACAATATTCTCTACACCTATTTTTAGAGATGCATATGAAATTTTTAAAATTTAGATTGTTCGATTAAATTTCAACTAATTTAATTTTTATAATATAAAAATACTCCTAAATTATATAATTGATATTAAAGATCTAATTCAACGATCTAAATTTGAGAGTCGCATGAAACTAGAGTCTCCGGGTCCTTTCTCAAGAGTTGCTTTTGTAATGTCGATCACTATTAGAGGTTAATTTAAGGCCGAAGAGTCTAAAATGGCCCAATCTCACAACACGTCCACTGCGAAGTCTTCTTCAGTGTCCTCTATTTGATGCTCGCAAAAAAGGTAAAGGGGGGTTTCCCAGTGGAAATGGCGTCATCGCCTATCTCATTTCTTTCGGCACCAATCAACTTGCATATGGGATCAACCAACACGACGAGAAGCATTTTCAGGTTTTTCGTCTGATACGTTTCTAAAATGGCGGGTCGGAGCCAGTGCTCATGACCTGTTTGATGATATGCGTCAATGAACTTTTGGCCCGTTAGAAATTTACAGGCGTTACCATTATGAACTGATTTTGGGTGTATGATCCCTTAGTGCCCTCTGATCTTGGGCTCATGTTAAGCTCAACTGGCGAATAATAGTTGTGTATTCCCTATACTCCTGATTTGTCAAGTTTCTTTTAACAGTCTAGAAATGTAATCTTCCTTTAAATAAAGATTAATGCAAATTAATGGAGGTAGTAATTTCTATGTTCTTGTGAAATTTACGCAATTGGGGAGGCGTTATTGGGTGTAATTTGGCATTTTCTACAAGTTCAAATTTGATCATCATTATAGCTATTGTTGTTGCCATGTAAAGTTAAATATTCCTTCACTCATAAGGTTTCTCTAATGCAGAAATAAGGAAGTTCAATAGTGTGCACGCGAACTGTATACTGTTCACGAGAATAATTACTTCGTTAAGTTAGAAGAAACCGTTTAAAAGCAGTCATATATGGTGTTTATGTGCTGTCCATAGCAAATGGACCCGGCCCATAATCACAAAATACCAAATACTGCTGGTGGAGGGACGGATAACCCTCGTGAACCTGTGTAAGCTCTGGTAAAGAAAAGTGAGAAACCGGGACTCCAAGAGAGGTTAAGTAGCCCTTGAGTGAGCCCTTCTTAAGAAGCAAAAATAAAGAAAAAGAAATTACAGATCCTGAAAGAAAGAAATAGAGATGGTTGGGGTTATGAACGGAGGGGGATATCCGGTAGGTTGGAAGGTGATTGATGAGGAGGGGCCCAGTGACCAAGGGAGAGCACCGGCCTTTGATGTGGAGCGTGCCAGACAGCTGCACCTGCGCGAGCTCGGAGAGAACCAGTGCAC
Source organism: Eleocharis quinqueflora (assembly GCA_964058865.1). Taxonomy (NCBI): domain Eukaryota; kingdom Viridiplantae; phylum Streptophyta; class Magnoliopsida; order Poales; family Cyperaceae; genus Eleocharis; species Eleocharis quinqueflora. The sequence goes on along the minus strand of CAXKVX010001264.1, from coordinate 81,271 downwards.
CTCTGCCCTTGTGAAGCACATCAATGCTCCCCTTGATGTTGTAAGTATAGATCTGTTGATGCTAATTATAGATCTTTACTTTTCTGTTTATCTTTTATTCGTCTATTTCCTTTTTGGACTTACATTTGTGATCCTCCATTAAATTTAATTGTTTCCTATGTTGGTAAGATTTCAATCAGAAAGTATGATATTCTGTGATGGATGATATTAGATCAGGAACTAAAGGATTGATTATGTTAGATCTCTTTTTTCCATCGCCTGTGGTATTGATTGATTGGGTTCGTCGGACACATGCAAGGTAAATAGTACATAGCGGTGAACATCAGCATGATGCACTGTAGTTGCCAATAGATCTGTATGGACTGCTGCAAGATAGAAATTGTATATTTTATTAATATAACAAAAGGAATGCTGATACCCGTGTTAATTATCTCTAAACAATCTTTTTCCTTATTACCATCAGAAGGAAAATTTCTACTTGATACCAGCCATTACCACATCTGCTCTAAATTTATCTCGATGCGATTCCTGCTACCTACCGAAAATTTGGGAAAAATAAAGGGAGGAAAGCAACAGTACCTATAGCTCTTCACACCAATTTGTTTACTCAAACTGCAGGTGTGGTCCTTGGTGAGGAAGTTTGATGAGCCTCAGAAGTACAAGATATTTGTTAGAAGGTGTGTAATGAGGGAAGGAGGTTTAGAGGTCGGGAGCATCAGGGAGATTGAAGTGACTTCGGGGTTGCCGGCAACCACCTCCATCGAGCTATTAGAGCGTCTTGACCACAATGAGCACATCTTTGGTATGCGCAAGTTAGATGGCGACCACAGGCTTAAGGTATACTCACGTATCTCTCGCATGCATCTGTTGTATATTCTTGTCACCTGTCACATGAAAACCTTACTTGTAGGAGTACCTTTTAACCAAACTGAATCCCTTTGATTTTTCCTTTGATTTTTTTTTTCAGTCCTGCAGAAATTCAGGAATGCATACCTAAACGTAATTAAATTGTTCATTTGACTCCTCTGTCCACTGTATCATGCCCCTCCTGTTCAGACATGGGGATGCATTAGAAACCTCTATTTTCCTGATCTGTTAGCCACCCTAAATTACTAAAAGATATAGATTGACCTTTTATTTTTCCAAGTTTTTAATAATGCTACATCATATAATTTTGGTAGTTTAAACTGCTAAATACTATTATTGTACCCAAATATCATCTCAAAATCTGCTTTCTTCGCATCTATATTTTGTTATTGCCATCCTTTTTTACTTTTATCTGATACATGTGTGAAATCGGTGCAGAACTACTCGTCTATGATAACATTACACCATGATGGCATAGATGGGAAGCCTGGGACGACAGTGGTAGAGTCGTTTGTCGTTGATGTGCCAGATGGCAACACTGTGGAGCATACTTGCATCTTCGTCGAACACTTCATCAAGACCAACCTCAGGTCTCTCGCCAGTGTCTCTGAGGGGCTTGCTCACCAGCAGCAGCAGCAACAGTCTCAGTAGTCTTGCAACAAGCAGTTTATTCTTCTCCAACTTTGACATTGTTTCCTTGTAAAACTTTTGTTATGACATTGGTTACCTTTGAAACTTTTATTATAGTAAATATTAACTCCAAAATGACATGTAATATGGGTTTTTGACATGCTTGCAGTTGGAGAGGAATGTATGCATTTGGAAACAATCTGTTTTAGACAAAAAAAATGCTTATTCGTACTATATTCATCTTTGGTGTTGACCTATTTTATGTTCGTGCTTGTTTTAATTTCCAAGTTCCCGTAAAATACATGTATGATTTTGAAGCAGATCTTAGTTACCAATCAGGAATTAATCTATCCTCCATGCAACTGTGACGACAATGCCAAAACTCGATGAAAAAGTGTTGTACCCCGCACTCTACATGTATTTACATATGTATTTCAAAGTAATTTTATTAAACGACAAAGTTATTTATAATGTTGCTACGATTACAATTAAAAAAATGTATTTTTACTCCAAAATATTGAACTTCAATTTTTTGTTATTAGAACAAATGTATTAAATACATCATATGTTCAGTATGAACACTTTGGATCTCTAATTTAAGAACTTGTAGAGTTTGTATAAACACGTCTGGAGTGCAAATAAGGGCTTACAACTCATGCATACATAAATGCGAATTATCCTTTTCATATTTGTAAATTGCACCCAAATTTATATATGTTCTTATTTTTAACATAAGTGAAATGTACTCACCGATTTTATTGAAATTATCTAAAATCTTACAAAGATTGGCTATAGTTAAAAAAAAAAAAACTATAGCAAAAGGTTTGAAGTAACAGCTATCTCCTGCCTAATGCACTCAGCAAAACATCCCAAATCATATATCGACTCATACTTCTTTCAGCATAAAACAAAACAACACTTATTACGTACAGTGCCAATTAAAACTAAAACACATAAAACACAGCACTACAGCAGTTTAAAGGACATCATCCATTTAAGGAGAATTTATATATGTTTGTTTATCCTTTTCTTATCTTTTGTATATCCATTTAAGAAAAATTTGGTCTTAAATTTTAACATTCATCTAATATGTGTATCTTGTTCGTATCAACTTTCTAAAATACATATGGATATGACTTTAGCAATATTTATTCCTTATCCATTCCGTTTACATCCAAACATATCCACCAAGTATCCGAATGCTTTTAGATGGGAATGAATAATATCCGATCCATGTCACAATGCCTCCGACTATAAAAAAATTTATATTGTGCGTAACATGCATAACTATTTTATAACTATTTCCTGTTGGTTTTGCATTAATTGGATATAGCACGGAAGCTATTTCTCTGAGAATAATTGAGAAAAGAAAAGTTCTTAGATTAAAAAATCTAAATGCGCAGGTTGATACAGATATTATACTCGTACCGTTTCATGTGATATAGGAGTGAGAATTAAATTTATGCATGCACATAAATATTATTACAAAACATACAAAAAGATATTCAAACCATGTTTCCACCAGCAAATATACAAATATCTCACATGCCCATTTTCCAATTAACCCCTACTTATTATTCCTTATTTGCCAAAAGAGGATGGACGGGAAAATTAATTTCCATCTTTGAAAATGATTAGGAAGGGAAATATTAATAAGATAGCTTAGTAATTTACAATATTAAACATAGTAATATTTAGTTTTGAAGTGTATATTTGATATTTGACGTTTTGCTTGGGGTTAATTAGTGCTACATTGTCTTAGAATCATATATACATAACAGAGAAAGAAAGGAAAAAAAAAGGATAAACACAGATATGCATACATTAATTAACACAAAAATAACAAAATACTACCTCTCCTTGAGGTAATTAAAGCCGCATTAGAAATCCATGCAAATTAACTTACTAATTTATTTAACTTGTGTCCAAGATTCATTTTTACAAAAAAGAAGAGAAAAGATTATGAAAAATTTAAATTAAGTTTATGAGATATAGGAAGTTAATTAGGAACCTTGAGACCCGTCTGATTGTTGTTGCTTGAAAGAGTGAGGTCGGTATATGATGATTTTGTAATGAAATAGTTGAGTTATTCTACACATTATTTAAGTTATTATGCATATTATTTTTTGTAATGAAATAGTTATGCATGTTATTTTGTACTGAAATAGTTATGGTATAACCCGTACGACGATACTACTCGCCATCACCTCCTCTCATTCGGCAAGTAGCTCTTGCTTGGGCTCCCTATCTCCTCAGACTCAGCCAGTTTTGTTTACCAGTTGCTTCTCTTCTTTGTGACACTACCAGTTTTGTTTACCAGTTCCGATTAGTTGCTTCTCTTCTTGTAAGTAGTACCAACTAATATGAAGCATTCAAATTATTATTATTTGTTCTTAGTTTTAATTTGGGTACTTGCATTCTTGGAAACTTTGTTAGGGCTCTAATTCCCAATTGCTGGCAAAAAGGTTCAGTAAGAATACATGAATTATGCTTGATAATTGGATTCTCTGTTGTTACATACTAGTACTTCGTGATTTTAGCTCCAATTCTTTCTTTATCGTTGCTCTTAAGTTGGCATGGAGAACTTCATGTTTACACTAGTCTTCTGACAATGTGCTTGAGGCAAGGCAACTATTTACCAAACCGGACAAGAGATTATAGTTGCTGAAATTAGCATTTAATCTTGTTAGGTAAAGTGATGTCTGAATCAAGTTAGAGTTATTGTTTCAAGTTGATGCATACCACATTCACTGTCAGTTTTGGTAAATATGTTGACATGTACAGTTGTAATCAAAATATAAACTTGCATTAGGTGATCTTCTATTTGTTCTTTGAGGAATTAAACAACGAGATTGAAGAATTGAAGAACGAGGTTGGACAATTAAAGAATGAGGTTGGACAATTGAAGAACGAGATTGGAAAATTGACGAACGAGGTTGGAGAATTGTCAAGATGTGAAATTAGTTGAGAAACGACAATGTGCTGTAATTTGAGAAGATCGTTTGTGTTGTGATTTTGAATGAGAGCTTAATTATTTGACTTCTTGTGCTCAATAAAGATCTCATGCACGTCAAAAATCAATGTAGAATTTAAAGTCATGTTAACTGCTAATTGATGTCACTAGAGTAATATGAAGATCCAGTTCAATTTAGTAACATGACAACTGAAATCAATGTAGGATTTAAAGTCCTGTTAACTGCTAATTGATGTCACTATAGTAATATGTCAATTGTAAGTAATAGACAAGGAAATGCATCAAAATCCACAAACAATGAAATGCATCAAACTCTGATAAATCTGATTACTAACATAAAACAAATCTGATAACTAACAGACAATGAAGTTTGAATAAAACAACACAATTGAAGATACATTCATTAGGAATGATTCACGACTTGACGATTGAAGATACATCCGTACAAAATCTTCAAAAATTCTACCAGCACACGTCTATGACAATTTGTTACTCACTGAACATGAAAGTACAGTGTAAATATTCAATAAATGCAACAATACACTGCTGGTAGCATGGTACTGAGCAAATTGTTAGTGAAAAAAGGTCTTATAGAACAGTCATCACTTTATTTAAGATTATCTTGCTCTCTTAAAAAAGGTATAGGGATTTGTATAAAAAACTGATAGTGATAATCAGAACAACAGAAGAAGGCATATTTTGCCAGTTAATCAATTATTTGGTAGCATTAAGTTTTACTAGTGATAATCAGCATGATAATAATCGTATCACTGCACAAAAAAGTCAGGACTGTTTTATTCGAATGAAGATAATGTTTGGTACATAATAATCGTACCAGCCTGGTGGAGACGATCAGCACGTGGAGAAGCAGAGCAACCTGCCTGGTGGCGATGAGCTTCCGGCTAGGGTTCTTCCTAGTACTCAGACAGATTTCTTTCTCTGGCGGAACAACTCAATCGATCTGATTTGATCCGAACGAATAGATCGACTCGTATGATTCATATATGTTCCAAAAAAAATCCTGTCAGGAACAAAATGGGATTTAATATGTTTCTTTATTTTTTTATTCATATAAATTAACAATTAGAAAAAGATAATGACATTTCGAAGAGTGACTATTTAAATATGTGGAAAAAAACCAATTTTCTCAAATAATTAATAAAAAAGCACTTTAACAGTACAATAAATAGTGTAGTGGGTGACAAAAGCAACATTAACAGGTAATAACACGACTCATCGCATGAAAAATATAGTTAGTGCCAGAAACTAAAACACAGAGCCGTTGCGCTTCTCAAAACGCACAAGTACGTGTCGGTGACACGCGCCGCACTGCGCGTTTCCTCTGTTCCTCCTTCGCAACGCATTCCGAATTTTTTATGTGGACGTGAATTTGTGTAGCATTTTGTGTAAGAGTCATCGTTATGATTACATGGGCTTTCGGTTGCAGCATGGTCTAGAACGGCTGTGGAAAGATTTTCTTTTTTTTTTGAAAAGTCTTGGCAGCAGCTGCCAAGGTGTGGAAAGATTTTCTTAATGCGTGGTTTTCAGATATGTCCATAAACATTTTTCCAATTCATTTACTAAGTTTGTGTTAAACACTTCACTTGTATCTTCTACTGTGAACATCCGATTGAGTTAATTTTTTTTTGTGTTCATTTAATTACTATGATTCAAACGGGTTTAATTGTTAGCTTTTTAATGATTTATTTATTTGCATTCTCCTCTATCACCTATTCACCTTCTATTACTTCCGATCTCAATTACTTCAAAATACCATTCAATTTTTTATTGTCACTCTAGTCTCTAGAGCCATCAAAACTCTTAAGAAATAAAGATTTCATGAGAGCAAACAATTAATGTCAAATTTACTAATAATTTGAAGCAAAAGGCAAGTGCGAGCTACACCCAAAATTCACAGATCAAATCATACTATATAACTGATCATAACCCTCAACAACAAAACTTTGAATCAACATAGAAAAAACAAAAAGTAAAATTTGCAGATAAATACTACCCTGCAATAGCCATGTTTTGGGCCCCAACACTGACAAAATGAGCCTCTGTCATGAACACTGCAGCTGGATTTCCTGGTGAGGCCTGTGTAACCAAATGTTGATGGCTCCCAGCCTTCTGCACATCACCCGGATTTCTCACATCAAGGATCTCGAGCTGTTCTAGCCCCAACTGTCTCTTGATCAACTCCTTGTTCTCTAACAGCACCTCCATTTCCCCAAAAGGCAGCTTCAAATCAAGTGCGTGTGGGCCCACCTTGAAGGCTTCATCCTTTTTAAACCTCACAAATGGCATGCACTCTTTCTTCATCTTCTTTGGATCAGAATCTCGCTCAATCAACCCCACATTTATTGCTTTGTCAATCTCCTCGTTGGGAGCAAAGGAACTAGTTTCTACATTAAACACCAACCGGAGTATATTCAGGCAGTCGGCCTTCCACCCGTCATACAATTCATTGACATATATCAACCCAATCGATAATTTAGGCCCTGCTGAAGCTGCCACTGCAGCTCCACCTTTCTTCCCTTTCTTCGGACCAGCTTCCTGCTTCTGTAGTAACTTCCTCATAAGCACAATCGTATCTTGCAAGTACTTATTTGCTTTTCGTAGAGTTGGGTCTGGGACACCGGCCACAGGCCAACCCGCTTTGACCACAAACCCGCTTTTCTTCAGAATATCTGACCACACATACTCGGCATAGTGAGGACAAATAGGAGCAATCAATCGGGTCTGCACATCCATGAACTTCATCACCAGCTCCCGGTTCATGCCCCCAGCCCCACATGAGAATCGATACTCATCCCTGGCAGCTTGCAAATCATAAAACCCAGTTTTCAATGCCTCTCTAAACATGAATGCATCGTAGCTCTTCTCAGTCTCTTTGATGGCAAAATTGATCTCATTTGCAAAAACATGGTCTGCATATGTGCTTGGTTCACCCCCTCTCAGAGCTGACTCAGCTGCCAACACCTCTTCCATCCAAGCAATCTCTTTTGTTAACCTCAAAACTGCTGAATTTGCTGTATCAGAAACAAAATTTGCATCATCCATGCCATCCCCAGCATCAGCCAATGCAAGTCGAGTTGCATCAGTACTATACTTTTCTATGGCCTGACGAAGAGTCATGAAGTTGCCAGTTGATTTCGACATCTTTTCGGAGTTGAGCATTAAATGGCCATTGCACCGGAAGCCACGTGGCCAGTGGTGCTCTGGAAGGAGGGCAGCGTGGTTGTAGATACAGAAAGTGAGGTGATTCTGGATCAAGTCCTTCCCTGAAACCCGCAAATCAAATGGGTACCAGTACTCAAACTCCTGCTTCATCTTGGCTAGAAGAGATGAAGGGATATCGGATTCTGGCTTAGGCCCATTGCAGAAAATGAAATCCCACACTGCATCTGTCATCTGGTCAGGCCTAATCGTGCCAGCACAAGACCCGTACATGTCGCCATTTTGCAATATATGGGCCACAGTGTAGTATGCCATGTAAAGGGTTGAATCAGAAAGGGATTCGACCAAGAATTGTGGATCCCACGGTATGCGAGTACCTAACCCAAAAGATCGCGAACAGGCCCACTGGTTAAGCCAGCTCAGTGTGTGCTCAAACCCATTTCTGGTTTCTGTTGAAAATGTGTTCATCTTCTGTAGACACTCTTCAGCTAGCTTTTTCCAATCGTCTTCACCATAAGTAATGTACCACTGGTCAGTGAGTGCTACCACACACTCATCACCTGATCTTGACATGACCTTCTTCTCAGGTTCAGAGTACAACACAGCTAGCCCAGCATCCAATAACTGAGCTTTTATCAGAGGTTTTGCTTCCTGGACCTTTTTTCCCTTGAACTCCCCAACAAGCATTGTACCTTCAGTAAAACCTTTCAGGTAAGTAAGCTTCTTTGCCTCAGCGAGTTTGTCCTTGTCATTTTGGGATTTAATTTGTAAATTAATACAAACAGTCTCAGCTGATTTGTCACCAAATTCGGGTATGTTGATTATGGGTATAACATTATATGGTAGCACCCATTCATCTTTGACACCGTATTTAGCTCTCAGCGCAGGCTTTGAGATCAAATCATGCAAGGCCATGTAATCATCTGGTGAGTCACTTGGTACACTTGTCACAATACCAGTACCCTTATCAGTCAAAATAGTCAGCATGGGGAGCGAGTATACCACCTCATTAAATGCCAAGGGAGACTTCAATGCCAAGCCAATGAGATCGTTGCCCGTTAGCTTAATCAAACAGCTCGGCTTTTCCGGTGCACGTGACAGCTTCTGGTATGCCAAATTCAAAGCTGCTCTCTCAGTCGAAATGAACACATCAGTATCATTAATCTCATATGCGCCATACTTACCGTCAGGTAAAACCCAACAGTTTGTTTGACCATACATGGTCTCTGGTCTTAGAGTAGCTGCTGCCAGAAAAACCTTCTTTCCCTCCAAGGGTTTCAATTTCTCAGGAAAAGGCTGTAGAACTTCCATTTTGATTAGTACATACTCCTGTGGCTGCACTCCTTCACCAGAGGCTCTGTCATGATCAGCGCAAGGCTGGCCATATAAGGGAGAGAAAATTGTGTATCGATTGTCCTTCACAATTTTACCCAGAGACATTAATTTGCGCATTTGCCACTGGACAAAAGCATCATAGAAAGGGTTTCGGTCAGTTGTGATGAAGGATCTCCGCCAGTCACAACCCAACCCAAATGTTTTCAAGTCTTCTTTGCCAAGAGGAGGGAAAAAACTGAGCCAGTAGTATGGATCCCTGAACTTAGCTATCTCCTCATCAGGCAGACCAAAGCTCTTCATGATCTCCCACTGGTACTTTACTGTACCAGTCTTGGCTACAGCCTTTGAGCGCTTGCTTTTGAACTTGTCAGGTTGTGCAGCCGAAGATTCAGTAGAATCTGCAGGTGCATCAGGGGCAGTTTCCTCCTCTTCTGAAGGGAATTTTGGTGGATTACCTGACATGCAAATGGATGTTAGTGCCAAGCAGCAATAAAAGAAATTGAAAGCACATGAACAGTCTGATATGATTGAGGTGTACAAGTGTTGAGCAATATTGAGACATCCATGTTTTATGTCACTATTACTCATGATCAGCATGTACCGCCACTACACATCACCTCAATGACAACAAGAGAACACAAGAAAGAATAGTATTAAATCTAGAATACACGAGCAATATATAACTAACTGTCAGCAAAACCAATATCAATCAAGTACCGGATCTGATGTATTAAAATTCCACAAGGTAATGCTTGAAAGCACCATATTGAATATAACCAAGGGTCACCATGACACATAGTATCACCAGATTACTGCTACAACCAAACCTATCAGGGAAAGCATCTGTCTTGTACAAACCCACACAACCAATTAAGAATGACATTATGAAAAACAGATGCAAGTACCAAATTGAGCGATCTCTCTGCCAAGCTTATCAGCGGAAGCTTTAATAGGCATCCCTGTACAGTGAAATGCAAAGGGCAACAACACATTCCTGCCACACAGGCGGTGATATGCAGCTGCAAACTCAAGCTTTGAAAGAGTAAATGCATGACCAAGGTGCAAGAGACCATTCATGTATGGATATGGGAAGTTGCCAAAGAACTTGTCACCCAGTTTAGTAGGTATCTGACCCGCCTCCGCCTCGAAAACCTTGTGCTCATCCCAGTATGTTTGAATTCTGTTCTGGACTTTTAGTAAGAGGTCCGTCCTGGTTCTTGGCTTGTCAGCGCTTAACTGGTTTGTTGACATCTCTCTGGTTGGATGCAAAAGGGCAAGATTAAAATTAAGACTTGTTGAGTTATTTTCTGAACTTACTCTTGAAGAACAAATCATAAGCAAAGGAACTTAGGAGACAAGACTTATAAATGGTAATATTCTCACTGCACTGAATTTTATAACACTGATAAGGAAATAAGCCCTTAAACTAATAACTTGGATAAACACTTCTATCTTAAGGACTTCCAAAAAAGCCAACCACTTTCAAAAACTTCCAATTATTCGTATGGGACAAAAGTTCTAATCACAAACATTCACTTAGCTACTACTGAAAAAAGTTCAGATTTAACAACTCAAAAAATAAATCGAAATCGAAATCAATTACGGTCAAGTTAGTATGAACAACATGCTTGGTAATTCGTACATTACTTAATTTTATTTTAGTATGAAAAATCTATACCATAAATGAATAAACTAGGTGCAAATATAAGAAAAGAATATCGCTTAAAGCCAGGAAATCCAAACGACAATTTATTTTAAAGATTCACAAACAGAGGGGAGAGGAAATTCTAAAAAATCCAGAACAAAGTAAGGAATTGGGCCAAAGAAACATAACTAACAGCTCTACATTCGCAAAACAGTTCAATTAACTCACTACAGCAGTCAAGGTGCTGACAGTAAATTCATACATCGGTATATAAGAAGTTCATGTAGATACCTCGACAATTGATACGAGCGCCTGACTTGGTTGAAGAGGCGGAGAGACGCCAGAAGGAGAGGATAGGAGATTGAGAATAAGATCGAGGAGATAAAAGAGAAATAAGACGGATGAAAAAATGGACAGCAGGATCTAGGGTTTTTGCCTTTCGGACTTGACGGGTGTGGGTTTCCGAATTTTTAATATCGGATCCTACTAAACGGATCGAGTATTTAATATCCAGTCTTTGAGGTTCAACAATTGTCCGTTCGAGAGACCCTTTCCTTATTCTGGGCCTCTCATTGACTGCAAATACTTTGCCCAGGAGCCCAATAAAGCCCAAATTGGAACTCACTTCACTTCTCCGTAGTTCTCCTTTTTCTCTACATTGCCAAGAACCAAAAAACCAAGGGGGAGAAAAAAGGTTTAAGCTTAGACGGGGACCGGGAAAGTGGAAGAGAAAGAGGGGAGACCATGCCGCTGTACGACTGCATGCTATTGGCAAAAACGCGCGTGAAGAAGGAGGAGGTGATGGAGCTGGTGGCACGTGTCGGCCGGAGGGTTACCCAGAGGAATGGCGTCATCACCGATCTCAAATCCTTCGGCACGGTTCCTCTTGCATATGGGATCAAGAAACTTGACGGGAGGCATTTCCAGGTTTTTTATTTAAAATTTTCCTGTAAATCTCCCTTTGGTTGATTTGTTTGGTTTGGATCGGTGTGTTTCAGAAGCTGGGCTCGTGATCTATTCGATGAAATGCGTCAATGAATTTTTGGTTTGGTCGAGATAGAACTGATTTTGTGGGGAATCGTTCGGCAATTTCAGTAGCTTCTTCTTAATTTTTAAGTTTTCTGGCTGTTTTGTAGTTATTTTGGTTATAATTTTTATCTCATGCCAAGCAAAATTAACAGACAGTAGATGTATACTTGCCTCTATGATGGAATTATAAGTCTCATATTACCTTCTATTATTCATTAGTGTACATTGAAGCAATCTATAGTTAAGAACTTAACTGGTGAATTCCTTCATTAAGCTCCTGTCTGATTGAGCCAAATTATTGCACAAATTACTAAATTGGTCAATTTTTATGGTTCTAACAAACTCGATATAGAATAAATGATTTGACCTGAAGTTCTTTGAAGTTTCCATTCTCCTCGACCATTGCAAATATTACATTTGCCATTTAAGTAGTTAATGAGCTTCACCCAAAGAATTTATAATTCTTGATTGGATGATCCTTGACATTGTTTATTGATAGCTTCTCTGTGGTGGATACTGATAGTGTACTGTTTGTGTGCTGCACTAATACTGCATTGTATGGAATCTCTTTTGTTAACTGTTAGTTAATCCCGTAAGATCTTTAGCTTTTACCCAAAAAAAACTTAAGCTTGTCAATAAGTAAAAAAAGCGAGGATAAAATAAGGGAATTGAATTTTTACTGAAGCTCTCTGCAGATTCTAGGCCAAGTTCATTTATCCTAGATTTTTATATACTTCAAGCAGCACTGTAATTTTTAGCTTCTATTCATTGCTGCATCACTGTTGATATTTTTTAACTCATTTTTTAACTATTATAAAATATCAACAATAGAATACACTGGCAATATTAAAATTTGAGCTTATTTCAGGGGCTGTTGATGCAAATGACAATGATGGTCCCACCGTCATTCCCTCAGGAGCTGCACTACCTGAACAAGGAAGATCGGCTACTACGCTGGTTGGTAGTGAAGCACCGTGACACTGTCTATGGCCTTGAGTTCATCAATGATCACAAAGGTCAGGATGATCTTGAGCATGTCAGATTCAGCAGGTCCCTCAGCAGAAGACACAACATCCAAGATGATGGCGATGAAGACGATGATGATGATGATTACGAGGATGATGATTACGAGGATGAGGATGAAGGAGGTAATGATGAAAAGTAGGATGCTATGTGACAAGAATAGAATTAGCTTTGTTTTGTATTAGAAAGCCCTTTATTTTAAAGACAACATGGTTGAGTTAAGGTGTAAAACCCAACCATGGTTGGCCTTTCTATGTTATTTGTGAAATAGTAGTGACCAAGTAATCCCTAGGGTGTTTTTCTTTGTCAGAAAAGATAGGGTCATCCAGAATAATAGCTGGCAAGAAGGGGATGTCATGGATTTGGCTTCATAATGACCTTTCTTTCTTTCTTCTCTTCTTTGATTAGATTTTGTTGAGCTAATATCTTATTTGTTTTGCAATTTTCCATCTAGATTTTTTTTCAAGCAAATGTCTTACATTTGTTTCAGAATATCAAGGCCAATTAGTGATTGTCATCTTTTGATATTGTTATTGTTTTGCTTTAATGTATTTTTGTTCTCTCATTGTTTTGTGTGAAAATAACTAATTCTTATCAGAAATTGTTGTTTCATAAAACTTCATGATGTTCTTGGAGACAACTTGAATCAATCAGAAATTCTGTCAATTTTTAAGCACTTCAAGGTCCCATCAAAAGAAATAAATAGTAATAAAAACAACTAAAGATGCTCCTAGTCAGCTAGCTGGATGGAAATTTTCAGATAAAATAACGGGATTGAATTATTGAATTACTGAAAACAAACAGGTCAGCAGTGCAACATTTTTCTTTTCTTGACTAAAGAAGAAAAAGTTAGTTTTCCTAATTCTTGACACGATTTAGAATATCGTGTTTATAACTATATTTCTACATCTACTATCAAGTAAAAGGATATTTCACCAAACAAACAACAAACTATACATTAGTACATTCAACGCAAATAATACTAGGCGTGTTTCACTTCACAGTTCACACTTCATTACAACAAGTCTATAAAACTGTGGCAGAAACGAACCATAAATAAAATGTTACCAGTTTACAACAGAGCTCACAAGCATAAGAATATAAGATGGCACAAGATCGAATGATATGTTACAATACCTCACCAACATATAAACCACTCCAATTACACTATTTCTTTTATAAATTATCACAACATTCAGCTTGCAGCAGCACAGCAGCACAGCAACAATCTCGGAACCAGGTTCAAGGAGCAAACGATCAGGATCTAATCAAAGATGTTGATCCACTTGAAAAACCTTCTCAAAAACCCGCCTCTCTTTCCTTTCCTCTTCCTCTTCTTCCTGTCCGATTCCTCTTCTTCTTCATCATCTGAATCCGAATCCGAATCCGATTCATCCGACCTCTTACCCTTCTTCTTTCTCACGACCTCCTCTTCCTTCTTCTCTTCATCTTCTCTCGGATCCCACCCGATCACCTCTGCTGATTTCATACCCGGATCCGACTCCACTATCACTTGACTCTCATGGGATTCATCAGGTAAGGCTAGATTACTTACTTCTGTATCATTCTCTTCTTCAACCTTCTTTATCGGATCTGCTATCTCGAGATCCGTGCTTTCATTTGGGCGTAGCGTTAGAACCGTCGCGTTGGATTCTTCTGGTAATAGGATTTCAATCTGGGTTTCCTGTTCAGTTGTAAGGTCGCTTGGGATGCGAGCGAGCGAGAGAAAGAAGAGAGAGAAGAGTATGGAGAGAATCATGGCTAATCTCGCCATGGATGAAGCCATTTTGGATGAATTTTTGAGGTTAATGGATGTTTTGGTTTAATCCTGCGATTGAAAGGATTGACCTTTGGCTATTGAAAGGTGGGTATTTGACAACTGGGGCGAATTATTTTATTTTTTAGTGAGGCGTCAGTGCGTCACAATTGTACTGGTTAACAGAATAATAAGCAATTAAATAAACAAAGTCTTGTTTGTTTGCGTTCAATACAATTAAACCGTATTTCAGAGGTTTTTTTTATTGGAGTTGGTGTGTTACAGTCAAACATAGCAAACAGTTATCACTTAGTGTAACGGTGAGTCATAAAATCTTCATGAGAGGTTTGGAGTCAAGCTCTTCTAGAGTAATTTTTAGGAGGTTTCAAATTTATTTTCTAATTTGTTTGTGTGTTTGTGTATTGTAAGCTACGAGTAATAAATAAAAAAATATTCATTTTTTGGTTTTTTGTAAAAAGAGGGCAATATTATATGTCTCTAACTAGTCAATTATGGTACTGAAGGAATTTAGTTTTATTGTTGTCTTTTTTCTGAAGAATTCAATGTGGATATTTATTGATGGAAAAGAAATTATTCTGAGTTAAATTCATGGTACTGAAATATGGTATAAGAACAAATGAATATTTTTTTGACCATGTCATAGGCTCATAGCACACTAGAATCCCATGTTTGGGCTTTTCACCTTGTGTTTTGGGAAGAGAGATAAATTAATTCTAATGGGTTTCAACTGTTTGCTGTTGTATTTCTAAATGGATCACACAAAAGAAGCCCGCGGTCGATTTACCACAATTTTTTTCTTGTTTGAAATGTGTCGTCTGTTTATTAGAGCACTCTAATATGGCATAGCCTTTTCGAATTCCTGGGACCTTTAATTGTGCTGTATCACGACAGTACACCTAGAGCAGTGCACTGCAGATTAATGTATATATAGGCTAGAATTCGTATCTGCTGTTATTTCGACCTGATAATAGGACCTGTTATCTCCATTTGAATCATCGGATTCGAAATAAACGGTTGGAATCGGCCTCTCTCCTCGGTCTCTCTTTCCTCGGCTTCTCTCTCTTCGATCCGTCCGTTTATTTTGAATCCGATGATTCAAATGGGAATAACAGAATTCTGTTATCCGGGTCGGAATAAAAAAAATATTATTTATTCATCCAGATAAATAAATAAGAGAATGACTTTTTTTTGGGTAAACAATAAGGGCCAGTTTAGTGCTCAGTTTATGATTTCAAAAATTTATGAAAAAAATTGGCAAAATTATAGAAGGTTACTGAAAAGAAGTAAAAAAAAGACTTAAAGTCATGAAGTGTCTCCAAAGAATTGACGTTAGATAAAAGTGCATGAAAGTCAGTGATTCATATATTAGAATCATGACAGACTAAAATTTAGAAGTAGTGCTATAGTTTAGTTCATAGTTGGTGATGTAGGGCATTAGTCTAAATTTATGATTTATAGAATAATTTATTATTATTACTATTATTATCATTATTATTAGTATTATCATTATTATTATTACTACTACAATTTTTACTGCTATTTTACTAGTTGTTATATTATTATTTATTATATTGATTTTTTATTATTCTGAAAAATTGGATTTTGTTTCTAACCTATTTTAATTTATTTGCGGCTAAAGACATTGTTGTTGTTGTTGTGGTGGTATAGAACATTACTGAAAAATTCTTTCAAAATAAATGATTGACTGATAAAAAAAATTAATTACAGAACTTTCCAGATATACATTATTTCTTCCAATTGTATAATAGCTTCATAAAACTTTAAAAACTCTTTTAAAAGAGATGCATATATACTTCTGATCAGAACGAATCAGCCTCATAGACAATAGTAAATATTGGTCTTCGAGTCTTTGACCATGATGGCCTAATTTGTAGTTTCTTCTTCTTCTTTTAAGAAATGGCGAAGAAGTCTAATTCCTTAATTAATGGGAATAGTTAAGCATCCATTTTTTAATTCTAAAGCAAATTGGAATGCAACCGGTACAGTGTTTCATTTTACAAATTAAAGTAATTTGTGTAAACTATTTAGGTATATGGTTTCGATTCGGGGCGGATTCAGGATTTCCGTCAGGAAGGATAAGATCTATCCATTTTTTTTCAGAAAGGAGAAAAATGATGCACATTTTTAAATATATATGATTATTTTACAAAAAAATTGATAAATCGTACAAATACATAAGTTTATTTTGCAAAAAAATTCCAAGAGAGGCGACTGCCACTCCTGACCTCATGTAGCTCCGCCCTGGTTTCGATAATCAGTTGAATTATGGGTCGATATTAGGCTTTATGTTAATCTTCTTAATTATTTTAGGGTGACAATGAATTAACGTTTGGAGATTATTTATGGATTTGCCTTTTGTCACTACCACAAAAAACGACTTCAATGCCGGTCGTTTATTGCCTTTATTGTCGGTTTTCCTACCGGCATTGATGGGGGGTGTTAATACTATCGCAACCGGGAATAAAGGGGGGTTTTATTACTGGTTATTAAGCAAAAAACCGGCAAGGAAGACCACATTTATTTTCGGTTTTTAAGTGAAAACCGACAATGATGAGACCTTTTATTGCCGGATTCTATTACGCAACCGGCAAGAAAATGTCGTTTTTGTCACCGGATCCATTTTAACAACCGGCAAGAATAGTAATATTTTTTTTAACAGAAAAGCTGGATTTGCTGTGGCCAGCCCAATATTGCCAGCCATATGCCGATTTAACAACGCAGCATATTTAACAACAAATAATAAATCATACGCAATGCTAAACAACCAGCATATATATAACATATCATATACAATACAAAATCACGTAAATCACATAAATATTCTACGATGTTTCAAAATATATCATGTTCAATACAAAATCAATCACAACATTACATCAATGACAACCGACAATACATAACGCTCACACCCAAAAAATCTCGACTCCTGCTCACACCCAAATATATCATGTTCCGGTATTTTGGTCCTATATGACAATACATTAAATTAAATGCATATATATGTGTATATATATGCATTTAATTTTATTTATTTATGCAAACTCTAATTTAAATTAATACTAATTAATTTTTAGAAAAATAAAAGTTAATGATCAATACCTCAATATATGTAGTCAAATCTCCTTGCGCACGTATCACTCTTCTTTAATCTCTTTAATTGTCCTTCTAAATACAATAAACAACAAAAATACAAAAACAACATTAATTATATTTTTTTTATGAAAAAAAAAATACAAAAAGAACTTTGTTTTTTCTGTTTTTATTGGAGAATTAAAGAAATAATGATATGTAGCTTAAATGAGAGTACAAAATATTTAAGTTCTTGTAAAAATCTGAAAAAAAAAAGAAAAAAAAACTGACAAAACTTGAATGGCATTAATGGAGAATGAGAGTTTGTTGTGGTTTGAGGGAGAAGAGGAGTGTTTGGCTGCTGGCGGCTGCTGGAATGGGAGAGGAAATTAAATTCGCTAGGATAGAGCTGTTAGGGTTGAAAATTACTGTCGGTTGCTAATTAAAAATCGGAAATAAAGTAATTATCACCAGTTGCTTTGTATAATCCGGAGATAATAGTCATACTTTATTACCGGTTTGTTATAAGCAACAGGCAGTAAATGTTTTATTGTCGATTTTTTATAAGCAATCGACAGTAATTACTTATATTATTACCGATTGTTTCCTAAAAACCGGCAAAGAAATCCTTACTGCCGAATTTGCCAAGGGTCCGGTCGTAAATGCGGGACTAAAGTCCTTTTTTGTAGTAGTGTGTTTCTGTTTGTTCTCATTTTGCTTCTATTTCTACATGAAATAGGGGATCGCTATCATACGCAGCGAGTAAAGTATATATAGGAGCAAATCAAGAGGCACTGTATCATCAATGGATGTTCAATACCTAGTCAACAGAAAAGCCACGTTGACAACACGCATTCACACAAATAAGTAATCACTGTAGTTTAACTTATTAAACTACCTACAACAATATTTTAACATATATACTATATAGTAGAAGACTTATTACTATATCTTGTCAGAGATGTACTATAGATCTACTACTGATCTTGACTTCTCTTTCAGAATATTTTTTTGTGAGCAAAATTATATATGATGTTTGTGCATGCACGTTATTTGCGTATTTGAACTCTCCGATTAGTGGCAAAGTCACATGCACTCAGGTGGTCAAATTTTAAAATTAATTAGTAAACTCATTATTAGAAGAGCAAAATTATGGTGCTTATGCATGCATCGTGCTTGCGTATCTGAACTCTCTGATGTGCATCAAAATTCGTGAAAATTCGTGTGAATTGAATCTCGATGTACATCGAAGAGTTCAGATGCGCAAGCAGGATGCATGTGCAACCATCATAGCTTCACCCTTATTATAAACTAAAAGTTTGAGAAGCTTCATGACATGCATTATCTCAATAAGTGGAAGTTACTAGGTAGAATCCATTACAAGAGCTCAATGTTAATTTAAAGGAAAAATTTCATAAAGGACCTAGCAGCAAAGAATTTCAACAGATAGGGCCGGAGGCACCCTAATAATTGCACAGAGGGCCAAGGGCGCGACTATTAGTCGCGCCCCTAAGTTATTCGATTTTTTTTGCTGAATTCATAGCAGTTTGCAGTGCATTAACGATCTGTGGGCCCTACAAGTCAGGGGCGCAACTAATACATGCACCCCTAACGTTCTGGGCATTTTTTTTCTATTTATACACATTTTATTAAATATTTTAAAATAGTAATTTTAAATGCACTTATTATATTTATTATTAATAGATGTGATAATATATTAAATATAAATGTTATATATTTAATACAAGTAATGACATATTTAATTAAGTAATAATATATTTAATATAAGTAATGATATATTTAATATAAGCAATGATATATTTAATATCAGTAATAATATATTTAATAGAATTAATAAATAGAAGAACTAATATATTAAAAATATTATTGCATTAATAAATATTAAATATATTAAACTTAGTTATTAAATTAATAAATATATTAAAAATATTAATACATTATTAAATATATTAAAAATATTATTAAACATAGCTGAAGAACTAATATATTAAAAATATTATTACATTAATAAATATATTATTACAAATAAGTAGTTATTAAATATAATTATTATAAGTAGTAATAAATATTTAAAAATTTTGTGAAATTATTTATGAAAATATTATTTATAAATAGAAGTAATAACAGTATTTATAATATATGGAATATAGTTATTATAAATAGAGGTAATAATATATTAAAGTGTTTTTTATTAAAAAAAAATTGGAAAACTTACAACCCTATTAATAACAGAAATGTTTTACGCTTTACAAGAAATACAAATGGTCTAATGGCAAGGGGGGTTTGGTTGGAGGCGCTGGGTTCAGTGAGGGCATGGGTTCGAACCCCCCTGCTGGTCATTTTTGTGAATTAAAATAGGGGCGCATGTATTAGTCGCGCCCCTATGGTACACAGCTGAAATCTCGCATACAGAGAGTTGTTTTTAGTTAATTTGTTAGGGGCGCATGTATTAGTCGCGCCCCTAAGGTGTGCTGCCATAAAACCCCTTCCCTTCTCTTTATTTCTTATTTCTTCCCCCAAACCCGCCCCTAACCCTATTTTTCTCTCAATTTCGCCCCCTCTACTCCCTACCTCTACCTCTCCATCTCCTTCATTGTTTTTGGCCAATTCTTCTCTCCCTCTCCTCTCCTTGCTCTCCATAGTTGCTTCATTGATCTCCTTCTTCTCCCCTTGATCTTCATCATTTCAAGGTAATTTTAGGTTTTTTTTTTAATTGTGCCATGGTAGTTGCATGGCTAATAATTGAGTTATTTTGTAGTATTTGTTCATTATTATTGATTGTGGTAGATTATTGGTGATTGATATATACTATTGCCAATATTGTGAGAATTTTTAGGGTTTTTTTGAAAAATTGTGTCATGGTAGTTGCATGGCTAATAATTGAGTTTTTTTGTAGTATTTGTTTATTATAATTGATTGTAGTAGATTATTGGTGATTGATTTAGATTATTGACAATATTGTGAGAATTTTAGATTATTATTGGTAATTATTGATTATTTGTTGAATATTTGTTGATTATTGGCAATATTGATTGTTGTGTATTGCATGTTCAATTATTGTTGGTTATTAAACATATATTTGTTAATATATGTACCAAGAAATAGTTGATTATTGTTGGTTATTATTGTTTGTACCAAATTGATATAAAATTGGTATTGTATTTCGACAAATAAATTAGTACCAAATTGAATATATGTTAATATATGTGTTAATATAGTAATGGCAAGAAACGTGGGTAGAGGTGGTAGAGGCCGAGGCCGAGCCGGAGCGGGGGGTCGCGGTGAAGGCGATTTGTCGCCTCCACGTGAGATTCCGTACGTTGGGTCTCTTCTACGAGCTCTGAATCCAACGCATGCATCCAACCGTGCTTATGACGAGGTAAATATAGCCATCTTGTTATTTTTTTCAATTGTGTAATTCTAATTTCATTTAAGAAATAACACATTTTTATGAAATGTAGCCAACGTTCGTCATGGAGACAAAGGCCGGGTCTATGTCGTTCACGTACGACGACCAAATTGCCCCAATTCTCGAGCGATTTAATCTCAACCATCTCGCTCGATTGGGCACCATCAAGGTAGACCGTGACCTAATAACTGCGGTTGCTGAGAGATGGAGACCGGAAACACATTCCTTCCATTTTCCAACGGGTGAGATGTCGATCACAATGGAAGATGTGTTGATGTTATGGGGTTTACCGTTGGACGGGCTACCCGTGACAGGCGATGTGGATCAAGATTGGGAGGAGGACGTCATGGAGTTGTTTGGGCGAGTTGAGTGGCAAACCTTTAGGAGGCCGCCGGATCATTTACACATGCGACAAGATTGGTTGCGTGAACCTTGGCAGCCACAAAGAGAAGGCCCCGGTGATAGACGGCACTTGAAGGCAAGATTGCCTCCCAATGCCCCACCCGAGGAGATCGACATGTATGCACGAGCATACATGTTGGACCTCTTATCCACTGTTATGTTTCCGGACCAGTCCGGTTACATACAAACGATGTTCATTCAGTTCTTAAGGAACATCCATGATCCACCGAGGTATAGTTGGGGCTCGGCGGTGCTAGCACGTTTGTATCGTGCTTTATGCGATGCATCAGACAGGAGGAACAAGCAAATCGGGGGTCCTTTGATGTTACTGCAGATGTGGGTGTGGACGAGGCTCCCGATTGGGCATCCGAGAGCGAAGGATTTGCCCGGTGACATGCCATACTGTGAAAACCCGTGAAATTTTAACTCCTAATTAACCATAAAATTTCACAAGTTTTATGTTAAGAAACGTTTAAGGTCAATATAAATAATAATGACCATAAACCCAAATTTTTTTTTTATTACGGAAATAAAATCAAATAAACCAAGTGCCAAAAGAATTCTACAAGAATAAATGAAATAAAGGTACGAGTATAACTAAATATATATATACATATATATATATACACACACACAAATATAATTAAACATATATAGGTACGCATTTTGTCCAAGATGACAATAAATAAAATATGAAAGCAATCCAACACTTAAATTAAACAGTTAGTAAATAGTTTATTATGCTTATTTCACTAGCAAAACTACCTAAATTAATTCGCTACTAAACTGAAAGTCATATAACGGATTATACATTTCGTTCCCAAATCAAAACGACCCGCAACAAATCAGGTGCCTGAATTTGGCCTCTGCAGACCCAAGATCGAAATTATAAATGCTAAGGATCAGTTGTAAACCTTGCTGCAACAGAATTCGACTCATTGGGTCATGGTTGGATCGGGCAGTTACACGCTACACGTTGGTATACAAAGAAGGGGCCATTCTCCTCATCCCACTATCCCACTCATCGCCATGCCAGTTCATCTGTAATTAAACATTTCACAACAAGGCGGAGCAGGTCTAGATGGGTCGACTCAGGCTTGAAGCTGGGTTTGCACACGGAAGCACATAAAGAAAAAAGGGGCAGAAGACCCCCAACCGACACCTTGGGAAGGGTTACCTAGAAGCCTCCGCCCAGTTCAGTTCCTCTGAGACCAAACCCAAATCCTTTTTATGGAATGAGTCGAAATCCTTTGGGTAATGACACAAATTCTGATCTATCAAGAAAACGAAGCCACAGAAAATCCCAATCACCACTCACTCTCTCCCTTCCCTTATTTTCTTCGCTGTCCCACTCCTTATGTCTCTCTCTCTCTCTCTCGAACTCTCTCCTTTCTGTCTCGTCTCCTCTCTCCGGCAATTAATGTCACCCGTCCTTGTTGTTCTCCGCACTTGATGCCGATTTCTCCCCTTTCTTTCTCTCTGCTCTCACTAGCTTCTGTTTCGCCTCATTTCTGACTTTCTCCTCGAGACAACACGTCGCGGTCTGCTTCTCTCCCTAGAAATCGCTCCCTCGATTTCCTCTCTCTGTCACCTCACGCTTTCCCCTCCCCGACCTCTCAACTCACACAGTGAACTCTCTCTCTCGTAGCCATCCTTTCTATCGTCCTTCTTTGACTTAGTACACCCGACCGTTCACCCCTGATGGCTAGAAACCATCATGACACCTAGACTTACCCTTGGCATACCCACGACCTCCCTGGCCCCCGCTCCCCCTATAAAATGGGGCAACCTCGTTCCTCCCTGTCTGTTTGGACGATTTGCTCATGTGTTGAGCCTATAGCCTTCGTTTCACAAAATAGAAAGACAGTGAGGCTAAAAATCGAGGAAACCAAGGAAGAGGAAGGGAGGCCGGGAGGAGACGTAGGGTGTAGCAACGCACGACAGGCTCTATATTCCTCTGTCTGCCCCTGTTACTGGTAAAAACCCTAAAACGATTATATTGGCTGCCTTGCTGTTGATTCGATTTTCTGTTTGCTGTTGTGATTTCTTGTACTCTTGTTTTGCTATGCTGTTATGTATTGTTGTCGGGTGTCTTGGGTTGTGGTTAGAGCACTCTGATGACGGTGGCCATCGAGCCACTGTCGTGCTTGTGAACTGGCCTCTGTACCCATAATGGTACAGCTCGTACCAGAACTGGTAATCGATTTTTATTGCTGGGTTTGCTGGGTTGTATTAGCGCTCGACCCAGAATATTGGGCCCAGAATTGAGGCCTGGGCCCCTAAGCGGATTTGGGCTTTATTGACCCTGCTGGACTTATATTGTTATGATTTACGGGCCCCCTTCAGGTTTTAAATAATAAATGGGCTAAAGGCCTGATGGACCTTGACCATGCTGGACCCCTTTTAGAAAATTAATTTGAATAATAATTTGGGCCTGCTGAGCCCACTTGGCCTATCAAGTTACTACGCAGCAATTTCAATAGATTGTAAATGAACAAATTTTAGTTCTAGGTATTGTGGGCCTTGACCCTAGTTGGGCGGAGTTGGTATTATACAGATATTACACAACTAGTAGGTTTAGCCCATAATATTTAGTAACTAAGACCCGAATAAGAAAAATGACCGAGAAAGGTATAAATAGGGAAATGACGATTATAAGCCCGTGCAGCGAGAGCTACGGCGATGACGTATGAGTCTCGGGCTTCCGATCCCACTCAGGATTAACACAAACCAAACATAAATTAAAAATAACCAACTTGTGTTTCTATATATTTTCTATACTATATTTATCACAATGAACAATATAACGTATAATATACGGCTCAGTTACATAGTAGGATAGTAGTTTGGCACGACGTCGTATTTGACATGATGACACTTGATTTATTAATAATGCGTAACGAATAAATTAAGTAACTAAACTTGACATAATACTAAACAATATAATTTAAGTAATTATAAGTGTTACTAAGTGTAATGTATAGATATAAATATATATATATATATATATACACACATAAATATATATACAAAATAACCAAATAATAAATTACATATATACGAGCATGTATATAAGTTTATAGATATGATTATATATTTTACATATACTTATATATGAACTTATATATATATAAATATATATTTAATTAAGTACACTCGAATCACCACCAACCATATTGAACTAAGTATAATTATATAAATAATATTATATATTGATCAATTCCTCTATAAACGCATAACTAATATAATTACACATATTCGTTAGTATATAATTAACTATTTTTGTTTCTTCTTTTGATTAGTTAAATAATAAAGTCCAACTAAAAGTAGTTGATTTTATAACATGCTTTCATCGTGATGTGTTATTTACATTCTTTGCCTTATCGTCCGGACGTCACATTGAATAATGAGAATAGTAACACACTCAAAACCACATTTAAATTAAAAGGACAGAAACAAGTGATTGTACCCACACTCACTGTGCAGCCGGGAACACTGCACGCAAGACTTGACTAAGTGATAATATTGAATAAAATAAATTAGGAGCATCAAGGACGTCTCAAACGCCGTTACCTTGTCATTTGATTTCACTTAATATGTTACAAGTCCCTCGACTAATTAAACAAACTCGAAATAAATAAATAAGAGACCTAGTCGACTCGGACCCGCACACAAGGGACGAGACTGACGCAGCTGCATACGACGCTGAGGTCAGCGTGGACGCAGCAGATCCTTCGATAGAGTAGCTAGCGCTTCTTTCCAGGTGTGGATTCCTGGGGATTATATTCCTTTCTCTCTTCTTTAGGACCTACCAGTCTTACCTAAATTGAACTGCAGTACCAAATTACCAACAACTTATAATCAGGCCCGTAGATCTTGAACTGTCATGAATTCATACTGGTAACTGAACCAATTATTTTGACCAACCTGCATTGCATGTCACCTGCATTCATATTGCACGTGAGATCTGTTATATGGATCGTATAGGCTATTAGACTACTTATAGGTAGATGCGTATCAAATATTATTTATATATTTTCGTTGGGAGTGATGAGAGTCGGGCCGGTGAGTCTAGCTAGGACGGATGTAGTCTGGGGGCATCGTGAGGATGGATTACGTACGGTAAACGGTTTCGCCCGTGGGGTCCATTTCTCGGGATGTCCCTAACGACATTCGACCACTGCTCACCATCGATGACCATCACTTGGTGGCTCGTAGTGCCAGTTCGAGTGTTTAATTTTCAAGATCCTTACTAGTATAAATATTATAATATCTTCCTTTGAGTGATTAAGGTTCGGTTTCTCAGTTTAGAGTATGCGTGTCATATGTGACGTATTGGAGCTATTCCGTTCTTTATATTTCTATTAGCCGATGTTTCGGGATCTCCTAATATTCGAAGGACTTCCTCCTTTGGCCCCTGGTTGGTACAGAGGAAGTCTGGGGCTCCCCTTTGGCCCCTGGTTGGTACAGGGAGTTCCCTTTTATTATTGTTACTCAAACGGGTAGTCGGTTCCTTATTTCCGTATGACGGCTGAGACCGAGAGTTTCATTTATTTTATTATCTTTTGTGAGGGTAGGCATCTCGGTTCGCTTTTTGATCGAGTGTGTGCTTTTATAGCCGCTCTGCATTTACCAGGGCGTTTCGTTCTGGAAACTCAGATTTTAGTTAGGTTGTGGTTGATTTGAGACCCGTCCAACGATTACGTTGGTCTTGTGGTTGATTTGGGACCCGCCTAACAATACCCTTAGGCTTGTGGTTGCGACCCGTCTAAGGGGGCGAATCCTGAAGTCCTACACCTTGGATTTTCTAATTTGACAAATCCTTTCTTGTCTGGGAGCCTTGATATTATTCTTACTATCTATATATATTATTATTCCTCATGATATTTTTGGGTTTCTTCCTCGTATCGTCTTTTGGATAGATTTTAAATATTTATTTAACTTGGAAATGGTTTACAAATGCACATTTAGGTGTAGCATTGAATGTTAAGTTAATCTCAGTAAAAGTGATTGGTCCAACCTTGAATCGGATATAAACTCAAAGGCTGGACCTTAATCCACACTGAGTAAATTTTTATAATTTACTCACGTTCCACGGTTGGTTGTGGGGTCCAGGTAAAGAGCAGGAGTCTCTTTTGATGTCTAGAGGAGAGCGTTAGGATGGAGTTCGGCGTCTTCCGTTTTGAAGATCACTTTAGTTGTTTCCTGGTTATTCTTTTGTTAGGATTAGTTTGTAGTAGGTTAGTTAGGGTCGATCCCACATCCTTTGATGGGATCGTCCTCCTATGTATGTATTTTATTTTTGTTTAGCTTCCGCTGTAAACTTTGTGTTCAGACGTTGAATTATATAATATATGTATTTGTTGGATGTTCACGTATTGTGTGTGAAATGTGTGTGCTTTTCCTTAAATAAAGTATAATAAACTATTCTTATTTATATTTCAAGTGGTCAACTAAGCCTTTCGTGTACTTGGAAATTAAGTACACGTGGCGGGATTAACACCCTTAAGCTTGTCATTATTTCTGGGGTGTGACATCCTTTGGTGGTATCAGAGCGTGATTGTTTAGTCATGCTAAGACACGATGTCAGTCATATATTGAAGTGGCCACCTGTTTTCAAGGCTTAAGTCAGTATAAGCACACATAACAATACATGTCATCCGCGTAGGTCTGAGTGAGGGTAGGTTATAAGATTTCGTAAACTGTGATTCGTAACGCGATATCTTTCGTTTGATACTTTGGCAGTTGATATCTAGACCATTTGGTAAGTTGAGATCGAGCCCAGTAATGACGTTCGAGTACGAGTTCAGTAGCACTCGGCGGTTTCTCATGTCAGCGCGAGACGTACATTTGTTACGATCACAATTCTTGCAAAAACACGGGGACCGTCAGATCTGGTGTGAAAGATGTCGGCTCAGCGACGAAATTTGTTCGTTTTATTAGCACCGGGCTGCGGAGACTCAACTTCATGTCGTAAGACTCAATACCAAGGCAAACGAAAGATTTAGACTCAATGATGAACGTAAACAGACCATAAAGACAACCTGTAATAACCTTATTAATTTCTCTATTGTTCCAGATTTTCTGTTCTCACATCATGGTTCGCACCAGGAGTTTTCAGGTCCACCAGGACCCAGCTGATTCTGCTCCAGTCCCTGGGGGTTCTTCGGCCCGTCCTAGGGCCCCACTTATCCCCGTACCACCCCGTGCTGATGCAAGAGAGGGTGACCTTCGTGATACAGCCAGTTCCAACCACCCTTCACGTACTGCCTTAGGTCCTCACTCCCGTTCTATCCCTCCTCCACCACCTATTCCATCGGGGGTCGTACCCGAGAGGGCGGCCTCTGTTCACACTGCCCCTTCTAGGCAGGTTCCTCCCCCGGTTCCCCCTCACCCTGTGGCTAGGGACCAGCTCGCGGTACATCCGCAGCAGGTACCTCAGCCACCACCCCCCATCGTGTTTGCGCTTGGCACGGACCCAGCCCAGCTTATGCAGGCTTTCTTTGCTGGGTTGGCCCAGTTCACTGCTCAGGCGAGCTCTTCCGAGACTCACCCTGCACGAGACCCTTTCTTGCAGGCTCTACGAGAGTTCGAGCGGCATCATACCCCCAGGTATGATGGCAGCGGCGGTTACGACGCCGCGGAAGAGTGGCTTGCGTCGGTACAGGCCACCTTCTAGTTGTCTCGTACTCCCGAGGCCTTTATGGCCGAGCTGGCGACCACCTTGTTCGAGCGAGATGCTCGGCATTGGTGGGCGACCCATGAACCTCAGCACTCAGGAGGCGTCCGAGCGATGTCATGGGAGCATTTCTCGGACCGCTTTCGTGCTAGGTTCATGGGAGAGTATCAGCTCTCAGCATTACGCCACCGCTTCGAGACCCTGACATAGGGGTCTCGTAAAGCGCGTCAGTATGGAGAGTTGTTCATTAGACTCTCCCGTTACGCACCAGACTTGGTAGCAGACCCGTCCCGTTGCCGAGCACGTTTCATCAGAGGCTTCCATCCAGCCCTCGCGAGCGTGCTTGATATTTACCCTGGTACCTCGGTAGAGTTCTTATTGGATAAGGCCGAGTACCAGGAGGGTCTTATCGGTGCACGGGCGGCAGCCCGTAATGTCCGACCACGCACCGATGGAGCCTCCCCCTCCACACCTACCCCACCTACTCCCTTGCCTAGCCGAAGGCCTCAGCAGTACCCTCCGAGACCTTTTCCGTCACAGCCGAGACCATCTCAGTCGAGACATCTTCCCTCACGACCCGGAGTCTGCCACTACTGTCGGCAGCCCGGTCATTGGGCACCTGAGTGCCAAAACCGCACTACCCGACCCACTCCAGCAGTGGTACGTCCACCACTTCCGCCAGTTGGACGAGGCGCGCCAGTCCCGCCTCGAGGCGGAGCGCACGGACGACGAGCGCCAGTTGCACGTCCGGTGGCCCGAGTCCACTCCTTGGTGTCCGGTGAGACTACTCCTGAGGACCTCGGCGAGGAGTACGCCTACGAGGAGACTCCAGACACCACACTCATTGCAGGTATGCTTTACATTTCAGGCTGCCCCGCTTTTGTACTTATCAATACTGGGGCTAGCCATTCTTTCGTAGCTACTATGTACGTTAGGACTCACGACTGGCCCACTAACGGCAGGACACGAGTTATGGAGGTGCAGACTCCCCTCGGGAAGTCTGTCATTGTAGATCGTGTCTGTCGTGACCGGTTAGTCAGGATCGCAGGACAAGACCTACCCGTGACCCTTACTGTACTCGACCTTCGGGATTTCGACGTGATACTCGGACTCGATTGGTTGACTACCCATCGAGCAGTAGTCGATTGTGAGAGACGTAGTGTGAGGTTTGGTGGTGTCACCTCCGAGCCATATTATTTTCGTGGTACCCATCTCAGTTCGCGAGTGCCCGTTATATCTGCCCTTCGGGCGAAGCATCTCATTTCGTCGGGATGCGAGTATTACTTGGCATCTGTCGTTTCGACGGATGCTAAGGAGGTAGATATAGCCACCATCCCTGTCGTGAGTGAGTTTTCTGACGTATTTCCCAGTGACTTACCCGGCCTACCCCCACGGCGAGACGTGGAGTTCTGCATATAACTCCAGCAGGGCACGACGCCCGTGGCTCGTGCCCCTTATCGTATGGCCCCCGCAGAGTTGCGGGAGCTGAAGACCCAGTTGGAGGAACTCTTGGAGAAGGGTTTCATCCGTCCGAGCACCTCACCTTGGGGTGCTCCAGTCTTGTTCGTGCGCAAGAAGGATGGTACCTTGCGCCTATGCATAGACTATCGGGAGTTGAACAAGGTCACCGTGTCGAATCGGTATCCACTACCTCGGATCGATGACTTGTTCGATCGGTTGCAGGGGTCGCAGATGTACTCCAAGATCGATTTACGATCTGGGTATCATCAGTGGACCATTCGCGACTCCGATGTCCCGAAGACAGCTTTCCGTACCAGATACGGACACTATGAGTTCTTGGTCATGTCCTTCGGACTGACGAACGCGCCCGCGTACTTCATGGGCCTCATGAACAGCGTGTTCGCAGATTTTCTAGACCAGTTCGTAGTGGTCTTTATAGATGACATACTCGTCTATTCACGTACCCGTGACGAGCATGCACGCCATCTTAGAATGGTGTTGCAACGCTTGCGAGAGCACAAGCTTTATGCGAAGTTTTCCAAGTGCGAGTTTTGGCTCGAGCAAGTCGCGTACTTGCGGTGGATCCGCAGAAGGTCGCTGCAGTCACTGAGTGGCAGCCTCCGACCACTCAGACCGAGATACGTAGTTTCCTAGGGCTCGCAGGATACTATAGGAGGTTTGTCGAGGGATTTTCAGTGCTAGCAGCACCCTTGACGCAGCTCTTACAAAAGGGTGTCCGCTTTGAGTGGACCCCTGAGAGACAGCAGAGCTTCGAGGAGCTCAAGAGACGCCTCGTCTCTGCTCCCGTATTAGCCATGCCTGTCCCGGATCTGGAGTACTCGGTGTACACAGATGCATCCCGACTTGGACTCGGGTGCGTGTTGATGCAGGATGGCCATGTGATCGCTTATGCGTCCCGGCAGCTTAGACCTCACGAGAGGAACTACCCGACTCACGATCTCGAGTTAGCCGTCGTGATCTTCGCCCTGAAGATCTGGCGCCACTACTTATACGGGGCCAAGTGTAAGATCTTCACTGATCATAAGAGCCTTAAGTATGTGTTTACACAACGTGAGCTCAACCTACGCCAGAGGCGTTGGCTTGAGCTCATGAAGGATTATGAGATGGAGATCTTGTACCACCCGGGCAAGGCCAATGTCGTGGCCGATGCCCTTAGTAGGAAGAGTAGCGCCAACTTGGCGACTCTTCTTACCGACCAGCACCACCTCATCGAGGACATGCGACGATTAGACCTGATGGTGACTGTGTCAGATAGGATCTCATCCGATCCCGGACCCTCCGATGTGGCTATGATCGCTCCTTTGACCATTCAGCCTACTTTACGGGATGAGATCCGACAGGTTCAGGCCTCCGACCCCCTCCTCGAGAGGTATATGACCCGTGTACCTCTAGGCACCGCGCCTCGGTTCCACATTGCCGAGGACGGGGCCTTACTCTTTGACGATCGACTTTGCGTACCCAAAATCGCGGCCCTGAAAGACAAGATTCTTTCAGAAGCACACGACTCGGGCTACTCTATTCACCCCGGCGAGACCAAGATGTACCAGACACTGCGGAGACACTTCTGGTGGAAGAAGATGCATCGAGAGGTAGCGCAGTACGTGGCTAAGTGCTTGATCTGTCAGAGGGTCAAGGCTGAGCGTAAGAGACCCGCAGGACTTCTACACCCGTTGCCGAAGTCTCAGCGTAAGTTCGATATTATCACCATGGACTTTGTTACAGGACTACCTAGGACACAGAGCGGCCACAATGCCATTTGGGTCATTGTGGACACGCTCACTAAGGTAGCCCATTTTATCCCCTTCCGACTCGGGTTATCAGCAGAGGGGATGGGTAGACTATATCTGACCTGGCAGTTCAGATGCCATGGTCCCCCGACTCAGATTATTTCGGATCGAGACACACGTTTTACATCTCACTTCTGGGGACGATTCTAGGAGGCGTTAGGTACTACCCTGAGTTTTAGCACAGCCTACCACCCGCAGACTGACGGTCAGTCTGAGCGCACCATACAGACCTTAGAGGATATGCTACGTGCATGTGCGATCACTATGGGTGGAGATTGGGAGTCACATCTCACCTTAGCCGAGTTTGCGTATAACAGTAGTTATCACGCGTCCACAAAGAGAAGGCCCGGTGATAGACGGCACTTGAAGGCAAGATTGCCTCCCAATGCCCCACCCGTGGAGATCGACATGTATGCACGAGCATACATGTTGGACCTCTTATCCACTGTTATGTTTCCGGACCAGTCCGGTTACATACAAACGATGTTCATTCAGTTCTTAAGGAACATCCATGATCCACCGAGGTATAGTTGGGGCTCGGCGGTGCTAGCACGTTTGTATCGTGCTTTATGCGATGCATCAGACAGGAGGAACAAGCAAATCGGGGGTCCTTTGATGTTACTGCAGATGTGGGTGTGGACAAGGCTCCCGATTGGGCATCCGAGAGCGAAGGATTTGCCCGGTGACATGCCATACTGTGAAAACCCGTGAAATTTTAACTCCTAATTAACCATAAAATTTCACAAGTTTTATGTTAAGAAACGTTTATGGTCAATATAAATAATAATGACCATAAACCCAAATTTTTTTTTATTACGGAAATAAAATCAAATAAACCAAGTGCCAAAAGAATTCTACAAGAATAAATGAAATAAAGGTACGAGTATAACTAAATATATATATACATATATATATATATATATATATATACACACACACAAATATAATTAAACATATATAGGTACGCATTTTGTCCAAGATGACAATAAATAAAATATGAAAGCAATCCAACACTTAAATTAAACAGTTAGTAAATAGTTTATTATGCTTATTTCACTAGCAAAACTACCTAAATTAATTCGCTACTAAACTGAAAGTCATATAACGGATTATACATTTCGTTCCCAAATCAAAACGACCCGCAACAAATCAGGTGCCTGAATTTGGCCTCTGCAGACCCAAGATCGAAATTATAAATGCTAAGGATCAGTTGTAAACCTTGCTGCAACAGAATTCGACTCATTGGGTCATGGTTGGATCGGGCAGTTACACGCTACACGTTGGTATACAAAGAAGGGGCCATTCTCCTCATCCCACTATCCCACTCATCGCCATGCCAGTTCATCTGTAATTAAACATTTCACAACAAGGCGGAGCGGGTCTAGACGGGTCGACTCAGGCTTGAAGCTGGGTTTGCACACGGAAGCACATAAAGAAAAAAGGGGCAGAAGACCCCCAACCGACACCTTGGGAAGGGTTACCTAGAAGCCTCCGCCCAGTTCAGTTCCTCTGAGACCAAACCCAAATCCTTTTTATGGAATGAGTCGAAATCCTTTGGGTAATGACACAAATTCTGATCTATCAAGAAAACGAAGCCACAGAAAATCCCAATCACCACTCACTCTCTCCCTTCCCTTATTTTCTTCGCTGTCCCACTCCTTATGTCTCTCTCTCTCTCTCGAACTCTCTCATTTTTGTCTCGTCTCCTCTCTCCGGCAATTAATGCCACCCGTCCTTGTTGTTCTCCGCACTTGATGCCGATTTCTCCCCTTTCTTTCTCTCTGCTCTCACTAGCTTCTGTTTCGCCTCATTTCTGACTTTCTCCTCGAGACAACACGTCGCGGTCTGCTTCTCTCCCTAGAAATCGCTCCCTCGATTTCCTCTCTCTGTCACCTCACGCTTTCCCCTCCCCGACCTCTCAACTCACACAGTGAACTCTCTCTCTCGTAGCCATCCTTTCTATCGTCCTTCTTTGACTTAGTACACCCGACCGTTCACCCCTGATGGCTAGAAACCATCATGACACCTAGACTTACCCTTGGCATACCCACGACCTCCCTGGCCCCCGCTCCCCCTATAAAATGGGGCAACCTCGTTCCTCCCTGTCTGTTTGGACGATTTGCTCATGTGTTGAGCCTGTAGCCTTCGTTTCACAAAATAGAAAGACAGTGAGGCTAAAAATCGAGGAAACCAAGGAAGAGGAAGGGAGGCCGGGAGGAGACGTAGGGTGTAGCAACGCACGACAGGCTCTATATTCCTCTGTCTGCCCCTGTTACTGGTAAAAACCCTAAAACGATTATATTGGCTGCCTTGCTGTTGATTCGATTTTCTGTTTGCTGTTGTGATTTCTTGTACTCTTGTTTTGCTATGCTGTTATGTATTGTTGTCGGGTGTCTTGGGTTGTGGTTAGAGCACTCTGATGACGGTGGCCATCGAGCCACTGTCGTGCTTGTGAACTGGCCTCTGTACCCATAATGGTACAGCTCGTACCAGAACTGGTAATCGATTTTTATTGCTGGGTTTGCTGGGTTGTATTAGCGCTCGACCCAGAATATTGGGCCCAGAATTGAGGCCTGGGCCCCTAAGCGGATTTGGGCTTTATTGACCCTGCTGGACTTATATTGTTATGATTTACGGGCCCCCTTCAGGTTTTAAATAATAAATGGGCTAAAGGCCTGATGGACCTTGACCATGCTGGACCCCTTTTAGAAAATTAATTTGAATAATAATTTGGGCCTGCTGAGCCCACTTGGCCTATCAAGTTACTACGCAGCAATTTCAATAGATTGTAAATGAACAAATTTTAGTTCTAGGTATTGTGGGCCTTGACCCTAGTTGGGCGGAGTTGGTATTATACAGATATTACACAACTAGTAGGTTTAGCCCATAATATTTAGTAACTAAGACCCGAATAAGAAAAATGACCGAGAAAGGTATAAATAGGGAAATGACGATTATAAGCCCGTGCAGCGAGAGCTACGGCGATGACGTATGAGTCTCGGGCTTCCGATCCCACTCAGGATTAACACAAACCAAACATAAATTAAAAATAACCAACTTGTGTTTCTATATATTTTCTATACTATATTTATCACAATGAACAATATAACGTATAATATACGGCTCAGTTACATAGTAGGATAGTAGTTTGGCACGACGTCGTATTTGACATGATGACACTTGATTTATTAATAATGCGTAACGAATAAATTAAGTAACTAAACTTGACATAATACTAAACAATATAATTTAAGTAATTATAAGTGTTACTAAGTGTAATGTATAGATATATATATATATATATATATATATATATATATATATATATATATATATATATATATATATATATATATATATACACATAAATATATATACAAAATAACCAAATAATAAATTACATATATACGAGCATGTATATAAGTTTATAGATATGATTATATATTTTACATATACTTATATATGAACTTATATATATATAAATATATATTTAATTAAGTACACTCGAATCACCACCAACCATATTGAACTAAGTATAATTATATAAATAATATTATATATTGATCAATTCCTCTATAAACGCATAACTAATATAATTACACATATTCGTTAGTATATAATTAACTATTTTTGTTTCTTCTTTTGATTAGTTAAATAATAAAGTCCAACTAAAAGTAGTTGATTTTATAACATGCTTTCATCGTGATGTGTTATTTACATTCTTTGCCTTATCGTCCGGACGTCACATTGAATAATGAGAATAGTAACACACTCAAAACCACATTTAAATTAAAAGGACAGAAACAAGTGATTGTACCCACACTCACTGTGCAGCCGGGAACACTGCACGCAAGACTTGACTAAGTGATAATATTGAATAAAATAAATTAGGAGCATCAAGGACGTCTCAAACGCCGTTACCTTGTCATTTGATTTCACTTAATATGTTACAAGTCCCTCGACTAATTAAACAAACTCGAAATAAATAAATAAGAGACCTAGTCGACTCGGACCCGCACACAAGGGACGAGACTGACGCAGCTGCATACGACGCTGAGGTCAGCGTGGACGCAGCAGATCCTTCGATAGAGTAGCTAGCGCTTCTTTCCAGGTGTGGATTCCTGGGGATTATATTCCTTTCTCTCTTCTTTAGGACCTACCAGTCTTACCTAAATTGAACTGCAGTACCAAATTACCAACAACTTATAATCAGGCCCGTAGATCTTGAACTGTCATGAATTCATACTGGTAACTGAACCAATTATTTTGACCAACCTGCATTGCATGTCACCTGCATTCATATTGCACGTGAGATCTGTTATATGGATCGTATAGGCTATTAGACTACTTATAGGTAGATGCGTATCAAATATTATTTATATATTTTCGTTGGGAGTGATGAGAGTCGGGCCGGTGAGTCTAGCTAGGACGGATGTAGTCTAGGGGCATCGTGAGGATGGATTACGTACGGTAAACGGTTTCGCCCGTGGGGTCCATTTCTCGGGATGTCCCTAACGACATTCGACCACTGCTCACCATCGATGACCATCACTTGGTGGCTCGTAGTGCCAGTTCAAGTGTTTAATTTTCAAGATCCTTACTAGTATAAATATTATAATATCTTCCTTTGAGTGATTAAGGTTCGGTTTCTCAGTTTAGAGTATGCGTGTCATATGTGACGTATTGGAGCTATTCCGTTCTTTATATTTCTATTAGCCGATGTTTCGGGATCTCCTAATATTCGAAGGACTTCCTCCTTTGGCCCCTGGTTGGTACAGAGGAAGTCTGGGGCTCCCCTTTGGCCCCTGGTTGGTACAGGGAGTTCCCTTTTATTAT
Organism: Eleocharis quinqueflora; assembly: GCA_964058865.1. Lineage (NCBI taxonomy): Eukaryota > Viridiplantae > Streptophyta > Magnoliopsida > Poales > Cyperaceae > Eleocharis > Eleocharis quinqueflora. The sequence goes on along the minus strand of CAXKVX010001264.1, from coordinate 45,105 downwards.
TGTTACTCAAACGGGTAGTCGGTTCCTTATTTCCGTATGACGGCTGAGACCGAGAGTTTAATTTATTTTCTTATCTTTTGTGAGGGTAGGCATCTCGGTTCGCTTTTTGATCGAGTGTGTGCTTTTATAGCCGCTCTGCATTTACCAGGGCGTTTCGTTCTGGAAACTCAGATTTTAGTTAGGTTGTGGTTGATTTGAGACCCGTCCAACGATTACGTTGGGCTTGTGGTTGATTTGGGACCCGCCTAACAATACCCTTAGGCTTGTGGTTGCGACCCGTCTAAGGGGGCGAATCCTGAAGTCCTACACCTTGGATTTTCTAATTTGACAAATCCTTTCTTGTCTGGGAGCCTTGATATTATTCTTACTATCTATATATATTATTATTCCTCATGATATTTTTGGGTTTCTTCCTCGTATCGTCTTTTGGATAGATTTTAAATATTTATTTAACTTGGAAATGGTTTACAAATGCACATTTAGGTGTAGCATTGAATGTTAAGTTAATCTCAGTAAAAGTGATTGGTCCAACCTTGAATCGGATATAATCTCAAAGGCTGGACCTTAATCCACACTGAGTAAATTTTTATAATTTACTCACGTTCCACGGTTGGTTGTGGGGTCCAGGTAAAGAGCAGGAGTCTCTTTTGATGTCCAGAGGAGAGCGTTAGGATGGAGTTCGGCGTCTTCCGTTTTGAAGATCACTTTAGTTGTTTCCTGGTTATTCTTTTGTTAGGATTAGTTTGTAGTAGGTTAGTTAGGGTCGATCCCACATCCTTTGATGGGATCGTCCTCCTATGTATGTATTTTATTTTTGTTTAGCTTCCGCTGTAAACTTTGTGTTCAGACGTTGAATTATATAATATATGTATTTGTTGGATGTTCACGTATTGTGTGTGAAATGTGTGTGCTTTTCCTTAAATAAAGTATAATAAACTATTCTTATTTATATTTCAAGTGGTCAACTAAGCCTTTCGTGTACTTGGAAATTAAGTACACGTGGCGGGATTAACACCCTTAAGCTTGTCATTATTTCTGGGGTGTGACACATACGGGGTGAGATGGATGGGCCCGACGCACAACTACGACGATGAGCCGCATAGGAGTATCACTCTCTACAGGTACTTTCTGACTATTTTAACCATCTTCAATTTTCGTAATAACTGTATATTCTAACATTATTGAAAATTATATAGGTGGCGACTCGAGCATCTCGATGAGAATGGTCCAGAATGGTGGCCCTACGATGAAGATGTGGTGGCTATGTTGCCCCCGATATGTAATGATCAAGATCATATGAGTCTTTTTCATTATCGGGGGCCAATTATATTTTTCTGGATTGTCGAGTGGCACGATCCTGCTAGAGTCGCGCGGCAATTATCATTCCAAGTCCAAGTACCGCCTCCATTGCCACCTCCTGATTGCAAGCGCCTTCATAAGGTATGCCACAACAAAAAATCTGAGGGACGTGATTGGGAGATTTATCACGAGGGGTACATTCAGACTTGGGGGAATCGGTTGGCCAATACAATTGATATGGGGAACGGTTTCATGAACGGCCCTTGGGACCATTACTTGGCATGGTTCAACCGGGAAGGCATGCGCACCGTCTACTGGAGAGGTACAACTGCAAGAAATGCCTTCAACCCGATAGCACATCAAGGGCGTGGAGTTGAGCGAACCTTCAACATGCAAGGCGAAGTTGTGCAACGAACGGTAAATTCATTGCCTTTTTCCTTCAATTTAAACTTTAAAAAACATAAAGTACTAACTAAATTGTTTAATTAGGTGCTTCGCAACTTAACACTCGCTAGGGAAGCGATTGGTGTGATAGCACAAAGCGCCAACAGTGTCTTCAAGACTTTCGCGAGAAAGGTTCTTCGAACTTGTCGCGGAAACATCGAAGACGTCGACCAAGGAGTTGTCTTCCGCAACCTGATGTTGGAGCATGGCTTAAGGGATGAGGACTTGGAGCCATCCATAGCCGAGGGGTTGCACGTCCAGCCAGAGCACTACGACTGGTTGGGTCAGTTGGTGGGTGGCGAGCAAGCGAGTCAGATGCCCGAGGCGCCACTCTTTCACCCTCCTTACTCACATCTATCACAGGGCGGAGTATGGGAACCCGGCCAAGGATCCGGAGCCGCCCAACCGGAACCAAATGTTGAGCGTACAATAGAGGACGAGGTGGAGCGTGCAGCCGAGTACGTGTTTGGCTCTTCGAGCCAAGCACGCAACCCTGATGATGAAGACGAGGACATCATTCCTTTACGGCGCACTACTAGGACGGCTCGAGCGCCTAGTGCTTATACCCCTTCCGCTTATGATACACGTGGCCGCGGTCGGGGTCGTCGGGGTAGGGGGGTTGATATTATTTAGATCGATGCATGTTTGATGTATGTTTTTATGTTTGTGCTATTTTGAGACTTGTTATGTTGAAAACTTGTTTAATTAGATCGATGTTGAAAACTTTTTATGTTGCTTGTTTAATTACTTGTTATGTTGCTTTAATTACTTTTTATGTTGCTTGTTTAATTATATCGATGTTCAAAACTTGTTATGTGCCTTGTAATGCATTTTGGAAAAAGAAAAGTAAACAAAAAAATCTTGTTTCAAACTTAAAGAATGACCAAAAAAATTTCAAACTTGTTTAATTGCCTTATAATACATTTAGGAAAATGAAAATTAAACAACAAACAAGCTAACACAATAAAAGTCTTGTTTCAAACTTGTTTAATTGCCTTGTAATTTTGAGTGTTAATATAGAGGCGCATGTATTAATCGCGCTCCTAAGTGCTGAACAAAAAAACAGCTCTCTGGATTGTTTCAGCACTTAGGGGCGCGATTAATACATGCGCCCCTAAGTAAATACGAAAAAATGGTAGGGAGGGGGGTTCGAACCCATGCCCTCACACAAACTCAGTGCCTCTATTCAAACCCCTTACCACTGGACCATTTGTATTTCTCGAAATAGTTGTAACTTCCTTAGTATTAATAGCTATAAACCTTTCCACTTATAATAAAAAACACTTCAATCTATTATTATTTCTATTTTTAATAATTACTAACTATACCTTTATAATAATTAAGTTTAATATATTTAAAAACTCCTATTTATTAATTCTAATATTTTTATTTCTAATAATATTTTTATTAATGTAATAATATATATAATATATTAAATAATATATTTAATAATGTAATAATATTTTTAATGTATTTAATAATTTAATAACTAAGTTTAATATATTTAATATTTTTAATATATAATAATGTAATAATTCATATGTAATATTATTTTAAATATATTATTACTTATACATAATAAATATATTATTACTTATTCAATATAAATATATCATTACTACTTAATTATTATTACATAATGCAATATGTTCTTATATTAAATATATTATTACTTAATTAAATATATCATTACTTGTATTAAATATATAATATTTATATTTAATATATTATCACATCTATTAATAATAAATATAATAAGTGCATTTAAAATTACTATTTTAATATATTTAATAAAATGTGTATAAATAGAAAAAAAAATGTCCAGAACGTCAGGGGCGCATGTATTAGTCGCGCCCCTGACTTGTAGGGCCCACAGATCGTTAATGCACTGCAAACTGCTATGAATTCAGCAAAAAAAATCGAATAACTTAGGGGCGCGACTAATAGTCGCGCCCTTGGCCCTCTGTGCAATTATTAGGGTGTCTCCGGCCCTATCTGTTGAAATTCTTTGCTGCTAGGCCCTCTATGAAAATTTTCCTAATTTAAATAGATGTTGATACAGTGCTCCTTGATTTATCCCCATACTTAACACACTTTTTATGACAGCGGCTCATACACAAAAGTGAACTCCATCTGTCATATGTGGTATATAGCTAGGTGAAATAGCGAGACAAAATCAAGAGACATCATACATTTATCCATTGTAAAATATACTCAATTCTCACATAAATAAGTTCAGCAGAGTCATATTAAATAGATTATATGCAGATGAAACTAGCAAATATTCTTTGGAGATAAGAAATTATTATGTGGTCTGAAATCTGAATCATCCAAAAGTTATCAAATTCTTGCCTCCAAGCTGACAACACTTCAAGCAACTATATATATCTATATAATTTCGCTAAATGCAATCTGGTCAATAAAGCTCTTGGTTCTTCTCCACCAATCTCACCTCATGTGTTGATCGCAGTATGTTTGCCTGCATATATAAAATAAAATAAGGTTAAGATGGGAAAAAAAGAAAAATCTATCAAAGCAAACTAAAAACATTAACCCCTCAATTAACCTCCAAAAAAGAACAAAAATAGTATGCCCCCCTCTCTATTACAGCTTTTGAAGGGTTAGAAAACAAGCCATGTCCTTGTCATATTATCATGTACTGTCAAATTTCTTAACTTTAAATGATAAATATTTTTTATAGTGAATTAATTGTACGGCTCAAAGACTCACCAATATTCAAGATCCCATAGAAATGTGAGCGAAGTCATTTTTGGTTCAAGTCACTTGTTAGTTATTATTAGTAATTTCGTAATGGGAAAACATACGTGTAAATAAATAATTATGTGCGTGCATGCGTATTTTTCTTCTCCTTAAAACATTGCAGATTTGGAGACAAAATATATCTAATTGTCAAATTTGACATGAAAAATGAAGGTTAATTAGGCGACAGGGATAAAAGGTATGCCGGGCATCAATTTGCAATATAAATACCAGATAGGTACCTGGTATTCTGCCATTTCCACGGCGAAACCATCGACAATAGCAAGAGAAGACCTCTTTATGTATGTATTAGAGCGGAAGTGTTTCGCAAGTAACATGTCGTGTTTCTTGGTCAAGTATGCATTCAGAGCATGGCCACCTTCCTTAGACCTATCAAATTATCGATTTTGCGATAAACAGAAAAGTAGATATACAATATATATATATAGGAAGTAAACTATAGGTAACATTTGATGAAATGCGTACGAACCGATCTGCTCGAAGGCGCTCGTACTCTGGATCAAAGTTCATGAAGACAAAATAAACTTCCCTGGATTCCTTCTCCATATTGCAACCACTGCCTGTAGCTGTTACTTGCTTCTCTGTTTGAAGCTGCCAGTGCTAGTTAGTTTCTCAGCTCTGTGATATTACATGTACTTATAGGAGAGGAAGTGCATGAGCTCTTAGCTCTTAGCAATATGGTCCTCACAAAATATTCTTACAAAGAGCCTATCAAATTAAGCATCAGCAAAAAAGTTATTTTACTTTAGCCATGTGCAACACTTTGGAATGAAATATTATTGCTGTGGTGAGTTGTGACCCCGGTCATTGCACAAAAATTGTTCTTGATGATAAGACAATATGTATAAACATGCCTCAGTGCATGTAAAATCTATTTAGAAAAGTATTTTTTTATCCATAATGTATTCTTGAAAAGTCTTTTTATCATTCCGTTGTTCCTGAAAAATGTATTTGGGAAAAAAAATGTATCCACTCCTAAAATTCTGAAGTCCGCAAGTACAACATGATCTTGGAATTTGTTAGCTTATCACTGACTAAATATGTACTCATTGGCTTTAATATTTCTTGTATTAATGATTTTATATATATATATATATATTAATTTGACACTTCAACTTTTCACATTCACTTTTAAGAGACAAATTAACTACCAGAAACTAAGAAGTAAAAATCAAACAGCCCAACAAGTCAGAGTATGATTGTCAGTAAAAGTGATTAGCGATCATATAAGATTGTGTAAAAAGAAACTAAAGTTGCAACAGAAAGGTGAATATATTGCATTAATTAACATGTGGAAAGAAATTAACCTCACACATTGAGTAATGAAATACATCTTAATTTTCATTATATTAACTTTTCATTTTTTTTTTTCAAATAAAGAAATGAGAACCAGAATTATTTGGGGAAGGGACTGGGTATGCAATAATGCAAAGCAAAATTTGGTGTTCTAATCAACACGGTCATCAGTCAAGGATCATAAATTAATATATTAATTATTAGAGTTTGAGTGACATAGTCAAAGAATCTTCTGGTTTGCTTAATTATTAATTTGAGTGATTGGTGTATATATGTAAACTTTGCGTAGGGGTAGCATGGTCTATCCAAAGAATGTCTCTCAAAATTAGGAATTGATCTTTAGGAATCTTTGAACAGAAATTGGATGGAAAATGTCAACAAATATATATAGGTGATCTCTGGTACAAATGCACATCGATCCAAAATCCGCACGCTCTCTGTATTTCTCCTGAGTCTTAGTTTTAAAAATGTAGAGATCTTTTGTTCCCGGGTTGAAGTAACTCTTCTACAATTAATCTGGCACCATCATTTCAGAGCACTAGGCAGCTAAATCATATATTTTTGAATAAATACATATACCCAAAAAGTATATTCAAAAGTACTTAACAACCTAAATTATAAAATAAAAAAGAACTGCTCCATGTATAAATAAGGATAAATATGGGACCAAATTAAGATACTTGATGCCACATAAAAGAGTAGTGAAGAGATGTTAACAGGGGATCCAAACCTGAGTGACCTGATTCAGATATTTCACATGATGAAAAAGAAGAGGAAAAAAGAGACGTGGTGGGGGTCTGGTATTCCGTATTCGTATTTCTTTCTGACTGAGTTTAGATTACTCACATGTTCACTAGTCACGCATTGATCAGATCAGATTGGTCGACTGATCAGTACTGAGTCAGGCCTCTAATTGAAATTTGGACCACATCTTAATCTGGCTTTCCTTTTAGGAGACTTGGGATGGTGATTGCATAATGCATGCCAACATAAAGGTAGAGAAATTAACTAGCTAGTTCCTTGGAAAATGATGTGTATGTTATATGGAAAAACCTACGTACGGTGTCTCGTGTTTTGTTCCTGAGATGTCTCAAAAAAAGAGCCCTCTAAAGTCAAAGCGTGGATCTCGCGCGGGACCCGCGCGTCAGTGCTAGCGGGAGAACTGTGGAGGCAAAACACGGAGTACTGTATGAGCGTTCATGTTATATACATTGATGGCGTTGGGTTTTCAATGGTGTTGTAAAATATACTTGTGTAGCTCGTAAGTGTACCAGTATTTGCAGATTTTGAAATGAAAAAGGAAAAAAGGAAAAAGAAAAGAAGTAAAAAGATAGCAACAGGAGGTAAAATTATTTACAAGTATGGAAGAGTTATTTGCAGATTTTGGAATGTCGTCTTTGTCGATCTAGTCCGTGTAGTCGTCTTCTATTGGTAAGCCACATGGATTTTATGCTTGGTTGATGGGTAAGGTGAGACGGCCAACTTTTGATAAGACTTTTCCTTCCCAAAAATTATGTCAAAAGCTTTTATTAAGGGTTGCATTTGACTATCTAGTTCTGGAAAGTGTCAAATTTTTAATCTCATCTTAAACTCTGTTTTTTTCATGAAAAAAATTAAAGTCATGTTTAATATCAGATCTATAAATGTCGTGAATTCTAATTTCACAGCAACGTTCATAGAATTGGGACTTAAAATTTCATCTTTATAATGATTTTTATCTGCACTAGTTTTAAATTAAGTCCAGAAAAGAGTTTATATCGAAGTCTTTGCAACGAATTCTTTTAGAACCCTGAGAAAGACAACTAACTTCACTTGCATAATTATGATTGTTTATCTCTTTTAAATGGTACCTGCTCCAAAGCTCAGTTAATAATTTTCTTGCACATTTCTACTCTTTAAAACCGACAATTCAAATTGAAGTTTTTTCACAGATTTTTTTAATCAGGGGTGGAGACTGGGATTCAGGCGGCTCATGCAATGGTGAGAAAAGCCCTGTTCTTTTGGGACCTATAATCAACAGTTATCCATTAAAAATGAGAATAGTGGAAGAAGTTATCAAACAAATGGGATTTCCTGTTATTTTATTAAATGTCACTAAGCTAACAAATTATAGGAAAGATGGTCATCCATCTGTTTATGGAAAGCTTCTGAAAAATGGGCAAAAGAAAGTTTCTAAAAGAAAACAGGATTGTAGCCATTGGTGCTTACCTGGTGTTCCTGACACCTGGAATGAGCTGATCTATGCGACTCTTGTTATGCAAGGGAGAGATAAGGCAGGCCAATAAAGTTAGTTCAATAGTACAGTGTGCTTGTAATTTTTTTTGTTTTTATTGTTCTTTTTTTCCACTAGGAAGTCATTTGGTCCTCTCAATGGAAATTTTGTGGTGTAACTTCACGACCATATTAATTTTGATTTAGTTAGATGCTTAGCAAAGGACTTTATTTATGCAACTATATTAATCGAGAGAGGGAAGAATGTAAATGGAATGGATAATAAGCGATGCAGCGTTACATTTAGATTTAGGGGATTTGTGTTTGATGGCATGGCAATATGGCATTGAAGTTTTAAACCCGGGAGCAAGAAATAGTTCATTGTCCGTGCCTACAACTAGTTAAAGTGCCCACACTGAACTCTGAACACCATTAATATTTGTAAATCTGGTTAATTAATAATTTGGTAAAGCTGCACAATAACAGAGCAAGATTTTTGCAGTCTAAACTCTAAATATGGCCGGGCAGATAAAGGCAGTCAATAATTTGAGCAATCAGATCAGGGGATATGTATAGTCTCTGTGGTCGAGCATTTGAGCATTGACAAGGGAAAATGCCAAATGGCATGCAGATTAGTTTGAGCATTGACTTAAATATAATATTTGGTATCCGTGCCACCCCATATATTTGAAATTTTGGAAGCCTAATAACTTATATTTAGCATACATAATTTATTAGAGTGATTCTTTTATGGACAAAAAAATTAAACTCGAATCAATTGTATTCGTTGATCATCATCAATAATTGTACAATCAAGTCGATTTGGCATCAATAATAGTGAAATCAAGTTAATTTTGATCCATAGCAGAATATGCATATTTATTATACATCGAACGGTGTACATTTTAAACATATTATAAAAACTGAAATATTAAAATTATGGTCTTCATACTCACTTCAATATAATTTATGTATCAATTAACGAAAACCATTTAGCTTTTTATTAAACAATTTAAAATTTTAACGGCAAAATTTTAATTAATGACTTCATATTGAATAGTCAAATAAATTTAATTTAACACACATCTATCTAAATGATTTGAATCAATGTAGCTATAGTTTGATTTATGTAGATTGATTAATACATGGTTAGAGTTGATTTTAAGCTTGGAATTACCCAAAATGTAGAGTCTAAATTCAGTTCTTTTATTAATAGAAAAGCATCAAATATTTTGTTAAAAAAAAAGAAATAGTAGGGAGTGATTTTGCTAGCATTGAAAGATCGATATTGTTTATATCATTCTTTTGAATTATCAAAAGAACGGTATAAAATATACTAGTTTTTTATCTGTCACAACACACACTTGGAAAATTTGTAATTGTAGCTTTAAACGGGGGCGATGCTACGTGAAAGCAGGGTGAGCCAGTTGACGTATTTTGATTTTTTTTTCAAAATTAATCATGTATTGAAAAAAATAAAAAAATATGTTTATAGTTTAGAAATTTTAAAACATATGCACTACTTTGAACTATTTTGAAAAAATTTGTAAATTTGAAACTACTTTGACAAAAATTCTGATCCGCTCCTCACTTTAAAAAATCAATATATTTCATATAACTTTTTTAGTAATTCCAAAAGAGCAATATAAACAGTAATGTTCTTTCTATGTTGTGTTTGCGATGTTGACTGCTTCTACAGTGCTTGTAGTTCGGTCAAACAGCTCTAATTTACGAATCCGAATCTGCTGCTCGTATTTGATGCAAGCATGATTATGTTTGGCTCGATTCGATCGCTACAAATAGATCGATCGCCACAAACGACTGTAATTTAATTTAAGAAGCAGATTTTTAACCGTTAGATGAATTTTAAACGGTCCAAATAAAAACAAACAGAAAAAAAAAATTATACGAGCAACGCATTTGATTCTCTAATTTACACGTTCGATTTATTTGATTGAAAATTTTGTATCTATCTTATGAGGCTGTCCACGTGTCCGTACATTCACATACATTAAATCCTAGTATTAAGTCCTGGTGTGCAAGATAGCAATTTTCTATGGCATGATGTGAAATTCTAACTTTTCTAACTTAAATGCTGAAATGATCGGCATCTTGTCCCTCACATTGAAGCAGGTATGATTTTAAGCTTGACAAGCTTAAAATAGATAAAAGAAATTAACACGCAGATATCACATTCGATACCGACTATCGATAGCATGTTATTATGTGTTTTGTTTGAGTTATTATGAATATTATTTGTGTTATTATGCATGTTATTTTTAATTTGTACTGAAGTAGTTATGTATGTTATTTGAGTTATTATGTATGTTATTAATTTTATTAACATGTGTAATAATTTTTTCAGTACAAAAATAATATGCATAATAACTCAAACAATATTCATAATAACATGCGTATCGATATTCGATATCGATTGTGGTATCTACGTAACATTTTCCATAGTTAAATATATAAACCATTAAACATATGAAAGAAGAAAAGTACTGGTAATTAAATTACTGTGAATGATTACAAATATTATAGATTAGTACTTAATACATATGATAAGTGAATTACCAAAAAGAGAGAAACATATAAAAAGACAGGCATCTTATTGGTACAGTTGTTTATTATAATTATAGTATTATTATATCACACAAATTGAAAATTGGAAAATTAGATTCCTCTCTTGAAGATTAATGATTTATTCCTCTCAGAAAGATAGTGCAACTTTTTCGTTTGAAATAATCAAATAGAAAATTAATAAAGAAAATTTTGTATCGTTTGCAATTTCACTGTATGTTGTCAAATCATAAGATGCCATGTTCAGAAGCATACATTGATTTGCCGATTGAGCATCATCATCTGCTGCTATGGTTGTGATGGCATAATAGTGTCATTAAATTAATTTGAAGGCTCGAATTAGATTTGAACGAATGTAATTTGATTCAAAATTATATATTATAATATAAATATTGTAAGATTCACTTGTTATTGAGACAATGACATTATTGTGCCATCACTAGACATGTTTAATGTGCGTAACGATCACGAAAGATGGTAGTTTCATTAACCGTTTTGTTTAATGAACGATTAAGAAATTTTGTTTCGTTAAAGAAAATAATCAAAACGATCAGAACGAAATAGAACGATCAAACTCATTCTCTTCGGTCTTCAATCTTCATCCATCTCCTCTATCATCACACTAAAGAAAATCATGAACTGGCGGTGAACGATTCTAATCATACACCAGAATCAATGCAACCTCATTCGAGCAATTATTCGTCTCATCTCTCATCACATTCTCACAGTATAGTGTTTTTCTCTGAAATCAAAATAATTCTAATAATGCACAGTCACAAATGAAACTACGAAATAAACGATCACGAAACAATATGTTTTCGTTAATTGTTTCGTTATTGAAACGAAAGAAATTTCTTTGATCGTTTTTTGTTTCATGACAATTGTAATCGTTTCATTTGTCACGAAACAAAAAACGATTAAACAAATAATCATTGACGGACCTAGCCATCACAATGATGGCAGCGAATGCCATTCCCACTGATAACAACAAAAACGATTTTCTCTTAGGGAATTTTTTTTTTCCTGAAAGTTTCAAGGGAAGGTTAAGTTACTGTAACCTGGAGATTCTTGCTTTTACAGTTTTACTGCGTGTACTTGTTTACACTGTGAATTTCCAATAATGAGGTTGCCCCTATGCCCCTATGCTTGCACTACTCTTGATTCTTGAATCAATCACATGTACTGTACTCAGATTAGAAATTGGTACAAATATGTTGTTTTATATAGTAACTTATATTTGCTAGCAGAGAAATAAGTAATGGCAAAAAAAATTATTTTCTAGCCAGAATATGTAGAAATACAGGACTGAACATTTTGAAACATGCGTCTCCCATTATGCACAAAAAGGTTCCTTAAAAAGCAAACTCGCGTGGAACCAACATAGCAATGTTAGAGATATATACTTTAAAATTGTCAGAAAATAATAATTTGGTATTCCAGCCTTCTGCTCATGTATACTATTTTCTTCTACCGCTCAAGTCAATAGATCTAATATATATATGCTAGGATGCTTTATGGAACATCAAACTTCTAATGCTCCATATTGTCTCTAATTTTAAAATTTCAACGACCGATTCGAATCGTTGAACATGATCTACATATTAAAATCTACTTGGAGATTATTTTTGTGCTATTTTTTAGAGAGATAGAAAAATTACACCTTTTGTTGGTTCAGAAACCGTTTGATTATCAATTTTTCTACCTCTTTAAAAAATAGCAAAAAAATTCAAAAAATGTAAAATTCAATCTCCAAGTAGATTTCAATATGTAGATTATATTCAACGGTTTGAATCGGTCGTTGGGATTTTCAAATAGGAGATAATAAATGTGGAGCACGAGGGGTTTGGTGCTCCATGGAGCACCCTAGCATATCTCTCTCTATATATATGTATATATATATATGAGGTGGGATATAATGCCTCTATTTTTTTATGTCTTCATGGTACCTTCAAATCTAAACCATTTATTAAAATAAATGAATGATCTAGATTTAGTTGAATAAAAAAGTGTGCATGATGAATTGTGTGGATTTTGGAGGCGCAATGAAGGCACACAAAAGTGCAGGCATTATATCTATTCTCTCTCTCTCTCTCTCTCTATATATATATATATATATGCAGGGAAAAATCCAGTACAGGTAAGGAGGACAAGCGTTCCAGAACAAAATAATTTTATATATTTAAAAATGTACATCATTTTGACTTACTCTAAAAAAATATATATATCTTATTCACGGAAATCATGAATTACTTAAGAGTGTTAGGAAGATTCGTCTAAGCACCAAGTTCGGGTATTAATTTATTATTCTAAAAACCGACGGTACAACAATATTTACATTGATAGATTGAAAAGACGGCATTATTTAATTACTATAGTTAAAACACATTAATCAATGCGACTTGGTATTGGTTGCTCGAGTGAATTAAGAAATGTCAATACTGCTTCCTGAAAGGTGACAAAATATCTGAACCAATGTAAGTGCTGAAATAGTTTATTATTTATATCGCGTACAATGTATCTACACTGTTTTAGTCACGTAGGTTTTTCAAGGGGACACATCAGTACATCACACAAGGCAGGTGAGGGCTAGTTGACCCTTTTTTTTAATAAATTAGAAACTTAATAAATAAATAATAAATAGAACGAAAGATTGTTTTCAAAAGTTGAAAAATGGAAAAAGAGTTTTCGACTCCAGTTAAAAAAAAGGCTAATGTACATTAAACCCTTTTTCAATTTGATTTTTTTATTCAACGTTGGTTTTGTACTAGATTTTTTTTATTCATAAAAATATTAATAATTTAATTCTAGTTGGGATATAGTGAGGTATTTTTTGTAAAACTTCAATTGCATTTTTCGAGACAATAAATAGTTTCTTTTACTGTTGCAAGCCATCGAACTGTAGATATTTCAGTCTAGTTTCATCGTTTTGAGTCTGATTTGCGATTTGAGAAACGAGTGATTCAAAATTAAATACGATGCAAATTTGTGATATAAAATTACTAATTAAGACATAAGTCAAAGATTGAGCTAAATTTGAGATGCACATTCTTTCGATCGCACATCAAGATCGATGCGGTGGAAGTAGACTCAAATATCTACAGCTTGATGTTTTGCGACGATAAAAAACTAATTACAGTCCCGACAAGCGTAACCAAAGGTGTAGTAAAAAATGAAGTATGATTAGTATTTCTTTTATACAAACTTTGGTTGCGCTTGTCGGAACTGTAATTAGTTTTATTGTCGTCGCAAGTCATCAAGCTGTAGATATTCGAGACTTCCACCACGTCGAGCTTGATTTGTGATCGGAGGAATGTCCATCTCAAATTTGACTTAATTTTCAACTTATGTCTTAATTAGTAATTTTTATCACGAGTTTACGTCAGATTTATTTTTGAAACGCTCGTTTCTCCGATCACAAATCAGACTCGACGAGATGGAAGTAGACTCGAATATCTACAGCTCGATGACTTGCTATGATAACAAAAACTAATTACAATTACGACGAACACAATTAAAGTTAAACTCGAATAAAATTATTCATATTTTTATGAATAAAAATCAAGTACAAAAGCAACTGTACGGTGGAAATGAAAAAGATTTAATGCACGGTATTATCAATATCGTGCATTAGCCTTTTTCTTTTTGACTGAAGTTCGCAACTATGATCTTTTCCATTTTCGAAATTTCAAAATAATCTTTCTTTCTATTTATAGTTTATTTATTAAAATTTTAATACTACCAAAAAAATGACTAGTTGCTGCTAGTCGGATATAGCAAACGAGTAAATATATCTCGAAATTACTGCAGGAGGAATCCTACGGTCTCTGTAATTTAAAGCACCTATATTACTACCGGTGATGTGAAATCGAAGCAATCCTCTAGTAATGATCAGGAGCTAATATATATGTCTCTCATGTAATGTGAACTAGTGTCGTAGATTAGTGATTTTATTGTGCAACTTATTTTCAACAGTAATATCAATAACATCCATAATAAAATGACTTTGACTAATAATACTGTGGATTGTGCATCTTATGCATTTCTTCTTACTTTTTTTCTTTAAAATTCGTGTTGCACGTATATTGAATGGTTAAAAGATCTTACAATACGTGTTCAATGTTCTATACATATATTATCAATTCCATAATAAAGTCATTAATACGAAACATTATGTATTGTAAAAAATATTTATTGCTTAATGAAGTTATTGATCTCCAACATATCGATATGATGATGCTATTAACAGTGATATTTTTCTTGCATATTCTTATGGATATATATTAATTTTTCAGCTCATCTCATTTTTCAGAAGAATTTCAAGACGATTTTTTTTTTTTTGAGAAAAATAGAGATCTTTGTCTCTATTTTAAATTATTGAATGAGAAGTTCAATACAAAAAAGAAAAGAAAATTATGTATCTCACAAGAAGTGAGACATTATAAAAGAAAAAGAAAGTAGACAAAAATAAGACAAAATTGTTCAACTCTTGTCTGTGTTTCACTATGTTCTCTTCTAAAACTTCAGAAAGCAGTACTCCTTCATTTTTTCTTTTTTTTCGTAAAAATTCTAGAGCATCTCTTTCCCTATAACACAAAACAAGTGATTACCAGTATCTCTCTCGTACTGTTACTGATTTTGCAAGACGATTTTCTGGTGTTATTTTTTCCCTTTTGATAAAAAGATAAGATCAAATTTTGCAACATTAATATTTAATTCCACAAGGGACCTCTCTTTCAAATTCAAACCTAATTGATCACATGAAGGGCATTTGTTTAAGTTTGCTATATCAGAAGTGGAACCAAATCCGCTGCTTGTATAATCCCTTTTTGTTTTCTGTTTGTTTCGATCTGGATCGTTCAAAACTCATCTAATGATCAAAGCAAATGTTTTCTGAATCAAATCACAGTCGTCCGTGTTAGTTGATCGATTCGTGACGGTCGAATTGAGACAAACATGATCCTGCTAACATCAAATACAAGCAGCAGATTCGAATCCATCAGAAGTTGACTCTCAAAGAAAGTAAATTGTACGAGTCTTCAGACACTTCTTCGTATATATATATTGTACGAGGTATGGTCATAATTTTAGAAGCGTAGATGAAGCATTATTTCATCAAATTTTAAATGAATCGAGTGTGCATTCACTAGAGATGCAAGAGAAATATATATTTTTTGGAGCAAAGATAAAAACAAAAAATCTACGATACCTCAGGCTATCTCTTTTATTATTAAGAGGAAAATGATTAGTTTGACAGCTTCTATTATATATGAATTTCATATAAATTCCGAAAAGTTTTAAGCGTAGAAAAAAATTATACAAATTTAGTTAAACTTAAAAGTAACAAGTGATATTAACTTTAATAATATATCAATATATATTTCGTTTTTTTAATATAATTTAAAATTTATTGTTAAAGTTGTTAAGATAATCTAGACAATGGTGCTCTTGTTAACAAAATGTTAAAAAAAAACTTCATTACCGTCCATATATTCTATACTATATTGGTTCATTTTTTATTTTATTCATTGACCGTAAAATATACTTGAAAATTATAAAGAAATCAGAAAATAAATTTGAAAATTATCTTAAAAAATAGTTCTTGTTGGAACTTGAACATCAAACCTCTCTCATAAAAAATTTATATCTTAACACTATGCTAGATATGACTTAACATGTTGATTCAAATTAAGTAGAATTAGTCGAGATATATATAGTAGTTGGTAGCTGAAAGAGAGGGACCAGAATCTGTTGTAGCGCAGTAACGCACTACAGCAGATGGACGGTCCGGATCGATCGTCAATTTCGTGATCGAGCATCAGCGATGAAAATCGGAGAGTCTTTATACTTTGACACGAATCTTGATGCGATCATAAAAATCAAACGATTTAAATGCTGCGCTACATCATCCCGCGCATTATCGATTCCGAAATAGATGTGGGATATGCGAGATTTTTACTCACAGCCACAAATTAAGGACAATTGGCAAAAATGTCAACAAAAGAGGAAGAGAGAAAGATGCTTCTGTTCTGTGTGACATCAGCATGAGTCAGCCACGTGGCTTCTGATCTTCAGTCAACATAGTCGAGTCATAAATAAAAATTACAGATAATGACATGACTTGAAAAAAGCAGCTGGGATACTCTCAATTCACTTACATGACTCAATGATTTGGCACTCATGATTCATGAACTGGATAATGATTTGTGTGATTGACAAAAGTGAACCCAGTTTTTGTTTAAGTTTTGTGCTTTAATTTCAATTGTTTTTTTTTTACATGAAAAAAATTCAGAATCCAAAAGATGTGTTTTACAATATTACTGTTCGGATGCATATAAATTTTGCAGTGTTGCGGTTTATAAATAGATTGTTTAATGTTTATTAGATGTTTCAGCAAATATCATTAAATATACATTGTTGTAAATGTATGTCATTTAATGAAAGTACGTAAAATTTATATAAATTTCATCTTTGTGTCATGATATAAATAAAGTATATACTATACTACTCGTTAAATTTTCAAAAATCCAAAATTATTTTTAACAGTTATTTACATTGTCAAAATAATTAATTGTCAGTGGATCTTTATCCTAATAACCCTAAATAATAATATAAAAAGATAAATGCTGCCGACATTAAACATCCTATGAATAACTTCATCGCCTTTGAGCGTCTGATTGATCTATATTTCCCAAACTCTAATCAAACAAAGTACCATTCGTAATTATATAACTTTTTGTCGGCACCATCGTAATTATATAACTTATAATTGAATGTATGCGCATGTGAAAAGCTCTAACAGTCGCCGACGCGACTCCTGCCAACCAACTACAATAATTGGTTCGTACGGGTTTAAGTTATGCAATCAAATTAACAAACAGGTCTTTTTTATTTTATTTCTTAGCTAGTTTACCCATTTTTGTATGAGCTAAATTATATACTAACTAGCAGATAGATACTGATAGTTCGATTAAAATCAATAAATGAGATATTGTCTAACAGGTTCCGGTTACTATTACTTAACATACAAGGATCCATATTTCACAGAATGGACAGCACTCTGTGACACTTTTGAAGCAGAAAAAACGTTGTAAATTTGTTTCGTTACTGTAGCAATTACTGTGCGGACAATTTCAACGATGTAGTAACGGTGAGACTGCAGGAAACGTCCTGCTCATTTCGTGATACAGGGTACCTTACCGGATGTGGATTCAATATACAAGAATTGTGTTGTCAAACCAAATGGTGTGAATCTCTGATTCTTTTCTGGAACAAGCCCAAGCTAGATATTCAGAAATATGAAAAGGGCAAAATATATTAGACCCTAAAATTAAGTTTGAATAATAAAGCAAAGTGTCAACCTATAGTCAGTTTAAAGTTATGGGCCGTTTCTTAGAAAAAGCAGGAGCAAGTATCGGCCTATTTATTGGAGCCTCAATTTCATAGAACAGTGGAGCTGTCAATGAAATTAGCGTTGTCAAACGTACGAAACGATCACCTAAATATTCTCTTGCGTCTTATCTTACATTTTAAGAGTGTAAAAATGTTCTATTGTGTCTTACTTTGCATTTAATATACGTAAGAATTTATTCTTGTGTTTACGTTTGTGTTTAGTTAAACGTATGAAACGTTAAAAACGTCTAATTTTTTAAACATTTAACGTAGCACCTAATGTTGCACCACAGAGCCAAAAAAATTATGGAAAAAACTCTGAAAATCAGAAAAAATTACATGCAAACCCACATCAACATTATAGATAAATCTAAAACAATAAATTAAAACATAAGTAATGGAGTACATAACATTAAAATTAACTTAACTGTTTTTCACCGATTTCCTCCAAAAGAAACTGTATTTCACCAAATCAGAGTTTAGACAAACAAAAAGCTCCTGCATAAACCATATGTCTCTATACCAATAAAATCTAAACCATATACAAACAAGTGACAATCTCGGTCCTCCCTCAATTAGGACTTCGGTCTCACTCTCATGGCTTCTCTCGCTCAAAGACATATTCTTCATTATCCAATGCCTCCAACACACTCCAATCTACTGAACCTGATGAGGCTGAGATAAATAAATGAAGTTCTTACTGTCCACATCATCATTCAAAAATTATATTTTTTTATAAATAACATATTTCAATCTTTCATATTAAATGTGTCATACAAATAATTCATATTAAATCATCATTTTTCATTTACTGATCCATAAATAAAGGAAGTTCTTAGTTCTTACAGTCAGATAAAGAGTCAGATAACTCAGATGGAGGGTCATACATTTTTCTCTTGCCATTGCCCTTGCACTTTTTCCTCTTCTTACTACTCTGTGCTGGTCTTTTTCCCTTGAGGTTCTTGACCTGGGCAGGTTGGACATGCTTGATTGATGCTAACTAATCCATATCCTTTGCCACAGATTGGAGAGGACTGTACACAAAATTATAGAGATGAATCTCTCTTAGAAGAATTTGGACAACTTGCCTTGATTTCTCTAATGGGTCCATCTTTTTTGCATATTATTAAAAACAGTAAAAGCAATCAGTCAACAAATTACTATAACTCGTTCACTTATTACTATATAATAGTGAACACAAAGTGATTATACCCAAAACACAAAACCCTAAACCAACCCATAAGCGATTATATCCTAACCCTAACACAAAAAAACAAAATTTAACTAATAATGGAAGCGATCGATGAATAAATTGAGAGTGCAATTATTTCAATATTGATCAGTGAACTATTTCTAGACTAATTGCAAAGAAATCATTTCCAATTTTGGACTAATAAGTAAAAATGGACATTGAACTTTGCATTGAATTATTTTGGACTAATGAACATTGAACATTGAAATGTGTTGTTAAGCAAGCTTAAGAAAAAAACTTAAGAAAAAGAGAAGCTAGAATTACATTGAGAGAAGAGAGGGATAAATGGTACAGAAAAGTCTCGAGAAGAAGAGATGGCGACGAAGACGATGAGTATTCTAAAAGGAGAGGAAACAAAAAGGCACTATAAAGTCTATAATGAACCGAAAGGTTTTATAAGTTTAAAAGGCATCATATCATCATTATTTAATTACTAACTTATAACTTTACTCTTCGAAAAGATCGATATTTTAAATTATTTTATTATTTACAACTTTTCAAAACACTTAACGCTTAGGGAATGTGAATATGCGATGATATTTTAATTATTTTATTATTTACAACTTGCCAGAACATTTAGCGCTTAAGGAATGCCAATATGCGATGATATACTAACTTATATAAGCATGATTTTATATGATTTTAAATACTTTATATAAACATGACGTTTAAAACAAAACGTAACGAATCACTTATGTTTACGTTGCGTTTAACTAAACGAAATAAAAAAATTTGCGTCTTACATTGCGTTCAACAAACGCAACAAAATCCTTAGCGCTTAATGTTTCGTCACGACGAAATAAAACGCAAAACGTTTAAAACACAATTCGTTGAGAACCCTAAATTCAATTAGTCAAACTTGAGTTTTGTAGAAACAAATTGACATATATTCAAGTCGTGTGTCGTCACTCCGTCGCTGCACACTGCAAGCCGCAAGCTGCCTGATGTCACTCACTATTTTGATATTTCTTGAACGATCTAAATGAAATTTCTTGATTAATTGATTAATCGATGTGAAATATTCTACTTAATTAATCAACTAGTATCATGCATGTCTGTTGCTACGGATGCTTTATAATAATAGATCAATTAAATGATATTATTGTACAAACTAAAACAAAATATCAGACAAGTTAAGCAATAAATTAACTAATCAATTAATCATGAATGTCCACTCTTGATACGGGTTCAAATTAAAAATTAAGTAATCTTTATTAGTTTATAAACATATCACAATTTGCATCTTTAATCTAAGATCAGTATTTTTATAAATGATATGACAAGAAAGAAATTTACATATTCGATTCATAGGCAAAATAATAAAGATATTATTTGTGTCATAAATACATAGGTCAAGCAACATAATTTTTAATTTTTAATCAACTAATAAAGATATTTTATCAAAATGACCCAAAACACAACAAAACTCATGGTAATTGTCATAATTAACAAGGCCTAAAACAATGGAAAAGAATGTTCAAGTTCAATTTCAAAACAACAGAGCAATGCATGACAACAACAGGAGCAACAAAAAGAGTTTAACTGTTGTATTTACTAAGGCCCTGTTCGGAGGCAACCCGCGCCCACGTGAACAACACTGTTTTCGTGAGAAAATCACTATTTACTTTGATCAAATAGTTATTTCCCCACGGAAACAGTGTCGTTCCCGTGGGCGCGGGTTGCCTCCGAACAGGCCCTAAAAGTGGGAGCAAATGATGGAAAAAAAAACCAAATGTATTCCCATTGGCCTCTCCCGACTATGTGTACCAACAAACATGGGTGTAACCAGAATATCGAGTTAGGGGCGGCCGATTTGCAAGTATAGTCAAATTTAAATGTTATCTAGATGTCAAATTTTAATTTTGATCAAATTATACATTTTTTTTAATTTTTTTCATTTTTAATCAAAATTTTAACTAAAATCTTATCGTTTAATTAAATTTAATTAGAAAATTAAATAAGAGATTCAAATTTTTCTGGACCAAAGGAGAGCCGGGGCCCACCGGCCCCCACTGGTTCTGCCCCTGCCAACAGATGACAAATGATAAATATAACATAAAATAATAATTGAAATATGGGGAATTTGAAGAATCTCTTTGGTGCTCCTATCAAATGAGAGAGTAGCTGGGACCTCGAACCATCATCGGTAAACAGAGAGCACCATACAAAAGCAAGCATATTCAAACATTGCAAGTCGAAAATACAGAAGAAATAAGAAAAAAACAAAAAACAAAAAAAAAATGTACAGATCTGAAAAAGGAAAATCATGTATAAACTACCTCTCTTGAGAGGCGAGGCTAAGTGTTCTTATAATAATAAAATCAATGTTGTAAATCGAAAATTCAAGAAAAAAACACTTTTTAATTAGACATATTTGGATGTATTACCTTGAAAAAGAAAAGTGAAAGAAGCAGTGTGAAGTTGCAATGATGCTCAATAGATAGCACTTCATTTTCACGACCACCATCTTACTAGAAATCACATATTTTGAATGCACATTAGACCGCTCACATGAGATTGAACAATATTGATGTTGGGGGTTAAAAGGTAAAGAGATGGAGAGAGTGGAAGAGAGAGATGAAAGGAAATGACGAAGATAAAGGTGCTATCTTTGTGGCTGTAGATCTCTATCACGTTGAGATCGCCGAAGAAGATTGAAGAGCGAATTCGCCTCACCTAGAGTTAATTCACGACCACCATCTTGTGTACTTTCATAAAATATCTCAACAAATACAATGTTAGACAAAGGTTCGATTGGGGCTCAACCGTATCTTATATGCCCCCCCAAAAAAGCTAGAGGGGGAGATCATTCTAACACAGAGCACATATTTTGTCAAATTCTAAACTTAGAGATATCAGAGCGTGAGACGGTCTAACCACTAGTTAGATCATAAAACTGATAAACATCATTCTCAAATTTTCTAAATTAAACATTCACAATGATTGCAAATGATGTATTAGTTTAGTGGTAGATAATTAGAATGACTTCATTGAATTATAGATTCAATCTCTTGTAAGCATAAAATGAGCTCGTTAAA
This sequence comes from Eleocharis quinqueflora, assembly GCA_964058865.1. NCBI lineage: Eukaryota > Viridiplantae > Streptophyta > Magnoliopsida > Poales > Cyperaceae > Eleocharis > Eleocharis quinqueflora. Next base: position 22,812 of record CAXKVX010001264.1, on the reverse strand, counting down.
AGACATTTAGTAATAAATGTTAGAAGTTTAGAAAAACTCTGTATAAAAAATCACAATGGTTGAAAATTTTGGAATGGAAATTTTCTAAATTACTTTCTACAGAAATATTTCTTTTCACCGAAATATTACAATGGTTGAAATATTTGGAATGTGACTACTTTAGAGCATCTCCATCTCTACTTGGAGTTTCTAGATAATTGTCGCATCAATTTTAAAATTTTAATCTTTCTTTAGTTTATAAACTCTTCATTTCTGAAACTAAAATGTTAGAGTTTCTTAATTGCCACATCAGCAAATACTACTAGTGTTGTGGGTAGAGGTGGCAGAACCCGACCCGACCTGACAAACCCGCCCGACCTGGAGTAGCCCGATATGACCCGAAACCCGAAAATGACCTGACATTAGATGATCCGATACCCGACCCGACCCGAATTGAATTGACCCGAAACCCGAAAAGATTCGACACGAGATGACTCAATACCCGACCCGACTTGATTTAACACGACCCGAAACCCGAAAAGACCCGACATAAAATCACCCGATACCCGACCCGACCTGGACCAACATGACCCGAAGCCCGAAAAAACCCGAGATCAGATGACCCGATACCCGACCTGATTTGGACCGACATGACCCGAAATCCAAAATAACCCGAGATCACATGACCTGCTGACCTGACCCGACCGACATGACTTGTAATATGAGATGACACCATATGACCCGATACTCGACCCGACTTGACCCGAAAATAAAGGATCAGAGACGAGACCTGAGATTTTAGGATGACAGATCCATGTATAAATTATAAATATTAATAATTCATTTTGTTTTTTACTACTATTCTGCTTAGTTATTTTTATGTGAACTATTATTCATGAAATATTGAATCTCTATTTTATATAAGTTAGAAATTTCATAATTCTAAATATGATGATCTGAAAATGTTGTTTGATAGAAAGTTAGTTGGAATAAAAAAAAATTGTATAGAAAAACAAGAATATAATGAAAAGTCAAAACGTCCTCTATGAATAGTTCACAATAAAACTACATATTAAAGCGTTAAGATAAATAGTAAATTCTTAAGTAATTTAAAATAAAATTACATATGAAGTGTTACAATTTTTTGACATTGTTAAGTTTAACCGTTGACATTTATACTTCAACAATTTAGAATTTTTGAGGAAAAATTTTACTTCATAATAAAGTTGACATTTATACTTCCACAATTTAAAATTTATAGAGGTAATATTTTACTTTATAATAAAGAGGCAGTTTGGTTTTCTTTGCTAATTCATAATAAAGAGGTGCGACATCTCAATGTTATCTCAAGATTCTCAACTCAACATTAACTAGAATAATAAAAGAATCGGGTCATCGGATTAAACATTCACACCACAAGTCTACAAGTCTATAATTTTGCGAGTAAACAAAATAGAATCGGGTCATCTGATTACTGTAATAGTCTCAATCCACACCACAAGTCCACACTACATTTAGTTAAATAATCAAAAGTCAAAATACCCAGCCCCATTACTTCTATTCAAATACCTAATCAAAATAGAATTTAAGTCCACTAAATTGGTTGAGTCCTTGATCTACCTAATCAAATTGCCTAGTCACAATACTCCATAATCTTGAATCGTTCATCCCACTTGGCTACCTATTGGCAAAACAAAATATGAGCAAATAAATTTTCTACAGTCTAGCCATTGTGAAGTGAATCTCCTTGACCTATTTTGCGCATAACTTGATAAGGGGAAAATTTGATCTACCTAACCAGCATTCATTACATAACTTGAGCAACAAACCATATCTATGTAGTACTCACTTGACCTAATGCTCTACTCTCCAGAAAGAACAAGTTATGTGCTTCATTGAAGTAAGCCCATACAAGTTTTGTGCAAAATGTGCTACCAAAAAATCAAATTGATATCATGAACAAAACCTTGCTGAGAATAACCCCCATAAACAATGGTCAAACCATTCCTATACTTTATTTTACCAGTTATACAAAAAGCAAAATGCTTCAGCAATAAGCCCTTTCTTATGTTCCAATTAACTAACCAGAAATCAAATTGTTATTATTTCATTGAAGTAAGCCCTTTATTTTACCAGTTATACAGATACGAACCTGAAGAAGCTAAAGGCTCAACGATGGGGGATGGTGCAACCAAGTCAATCTTTCCTCCTGCAAATTTATTGATTTCCACATCCTCGGGACCATAATCTGATATGCAAAAATATAAGTAAAATAATAACAAAATAATTGAAGAAAATAATAAAGATATATAATTACATACCCTCATAACCATACAACCAACTGCGTGTAGTGATCAAAGCCTCACAATTTTCTGGCAAAAGGCGACTTCTCCATTTATTGAGAACTCTACTTCCAATGCTGAAAGATGACTCTGATGCAACAATTGTAATGGGAATACTTAATATATCACGCGCCATTGCCGACAAAATTGGAAATCTTTCTTGATTCTCCTTCCAATAGCCAAGAATATCAAAATCAACATTATGAGCTATATTTGCCTCAGATAGGTAGAGTTGAAGCTCTGTTTTTCCTAAGTCCTCATCATCATAGTCCTACAACAAAAATATCTCTTAATCACATGTTGCTTCAAACAAGATATATTAAACATCATCAGATAGGAATAAACAAGATAGTAAAGAAAATATCTTACACTGCAGCTATCATCATCAGATGCTTCTTGATTACATCTAGAAGTATTTTCTCTTCTAGCTTGGTTGCTAGATCCAACCATTGCACTAGAATATTCTTGGAACATATTCTCAAAATGAACTTTTATATTAACCACCTTTTCCTCCTCATTCAGATCTCTATATCGAGCTTGTAAAAAGTTCAACTTACGACAAGGGTCAAGTATCACTCCGAAAGAAAGGACAAGACTATAATCTCCCCAATACTTATCAAACTTTCTTTTCATTCCAACCGCCATTTCTCGTAAGTCTGGATCTGGACTTACAAATAAACCTAACAAGCGTTTTTGAATTTTCCACACATTTTCAAAGTACAAATTTGTTGTTGGATAATCACTTCCAGAGAACAGATTTGTAATTGTTTGAAAGGGTTTTAGAACATTTCTGATTTCACCAATTTTGGACCACTCGTATGACGTGGGTAAGTACATATATTGGTTATCCATTGCGCTCAATCTCTCAAAAGCACTACGGTACAAAAGGGCTCTATCAAGCATTTGATAAGTTGAATTCCACCTAGTTGTAACATCCATCCATAACCCTCTTGAACTATTAACCCCAGCAAGTTGAACACATTCTCTAAACCTAATTTTTCGTGCCTCTGTACCCTTTACATATTTCACGCTATCTCTTACCTTCTCAACAGCTTTAGCAATAAATTTCAAACCTGCTTGAACAATCAGATTTAGAATATGGGCACAACACCTTACATGAAAGAATTGACCATCAGACACAAGTGAATTACTAAGTCGAAAACGCAAGTTCTCTTGCAAGTTATCCATATTACTTGCATTATCCATGGTTATTGAAAGGATCTTTTTTTCAATACCCCACTCTTTCACCAAGTTATGGATAATTTCAGATAAATTCATTGCGGTATGTGGAATAGGAACATGACGAAAGTTCAATATTCTACTAGATAATTTTCATCTATTGTCTATGCAATGTGCAGTGAGACAAAGGTAACTATCAGTATTACATGAGGTCCACAAATCAGTTGTCAAACAGACCCGTCCTGGGAGTGACTCAAGAAAACCCTTTACCATCCCCAAGTGTTTTTCATACAATTTTAAACACTCAGACTTCATGGTATTCCTACTTATAAATCGGGCATTATCATTCAAATAACTATGAATACTTCGATCACCTTGGTGTTCAGCCCACATGAAGGCGTAACCATGACGAATCACAGCTTCAGCTAGCTTCTCATGGTATATGCCTTGATCTATCTGCTTACATCCTCGCACAATCTAAGCTCCATCACGTGGTCGTTCCTTACAATTCCTCAGATGACGCTTTAAATTACTAGTTCCCGTGTGTGAATCAGCAACATATTCACTGCCACAATGATTACACCTTCCCCTAATTCTTCCATCACCATAATCACCACCACTAACTTTTGTGAACTCATTCCATACTGGAGATTTTGTCTTCTTCTTACTCGATGTAGTAGTTACAGTCGAACCTCTTTGATCAACACTTCCAACTTCATCCATTCTATAGCTGAGACAAGTAACAATTTAAAAGTTAGAACAGTATCAGACCAAAAAGTTGAAACAGAAAAATAATTGAAAGGAAGGTTGCATGATCACATTAAAACACAAAAAGCCTGATAATGAAGCCACAATTACTTATTTGAAAGTTAGAATAGTATCAGACCAAAAAGTTGAAACAGAAAAATAATTGAAATTTAGAACAGTATCAGCCTGATCATGAAGCCACAATTACTTATTTGAAAGTTAGAACAGTATCAGACCAAAAAGTTGAAACAGAAAAATAATTGAAAGTTAGAACAATATTTTCAAAGGAAGGTTGAGGTAATCATACTGAATGAGTTTACCAGTAAAGAAGATAGGCTTGAGAACAAAAATCAAAGAGACGAGGACTGGGAATGGCTGAGGTAGAGCTTGCGTGAGCACAAAAATAGTGAGAACATAAATCGAAGAAATGAGATGGGGCTTGCGTGCTTCAGGATAGGGCAAGGGACTAAGGGTTTATCGAAGAGACCAAGGGTTTCAACCACAATAGACCAAGGAGAGTCGTGACAAGGATTACGACGAGGTTCGGCGATGTTCAGAGCACGCTTGATGCGACAACATGAGAGAAAGGCAGGATTTGCCGCAGAGATCCTATAGAGAGAGATAGTCTATGGCCAGATAAGGAGAAGGGAGATAGCCAGATAGGGTTGGTATGGCGAGTTAGGAGGACCGAGGAATATGTGAACTCAAACCCCAAGATTCGAAGGATGCAGAGCACGCCTGTCATCTTTGATCTGAGGCAGGTAGTCTGGTACGGCGAGTTAGGATTAGAGGGGAGATAGCCAGATAAGGTGGAGAGGAAGGTGCGAGGAAATTTCGCGAAGAAAATAGAGAGAGAACCCGACAGTGCATTTCTTTTCTCCTCCTCATTCTTTCTTTTGTTTGCACGAGGACTGTGTGAACCGTGAGAAGGAGGTGCATTAGCGTCTTAGCGACATATATTCATTTTGTTAAAATGAATGCATATCGTTGCTGTCGGTGAACCAAGTGGAGCCCAGGGCCCATTGTCATGCAGAGGAATTGGTGCACTTAATGCTCAGCAATGGTATTGCGCCCCAAAATTGTACCCAAATTATATCATATTAAAATGAAATATGCAAGTTTAATTAACGTGCATATGAAATAATAAATATGCAAGTTTAATTTTTAACTAATTAATTGTACATTAATTTCTCGAAATTTGTAGTCATTTTTTGAGGTTTTGTGACATGTTCTGAAGAGATTTGGAATTGAACCTCAAGAGGTTTGAAACTTTGAATCCATTTTCGGTGGAGTTTCGTAGGGTGAAGTACTCATCTAATAGTTCATATAATTTTGAGATCCGTACGCACGAATCATCTATTTTGAATCTATTGTGCCTTCATTTTTCAGACTAACATTGACACAATTATAGAGGTCAACAAAAGCCACACACTAAAGAGGATTGTGAGAGTCCAGAGCCGAAATGCAAGCTGAATTATCTTTGAACATGAAGCCTAACAGGAATGCAAATTTGATTATATTTAGAAAGGACAAACTTGCAATGTCCAATTAGAACTATTTCATCAATTTTTGACTAAAGAGTAAAGAACAACAATAATAACAATAATATTACATTATGAAAATAAGAATTAGAAATTGTGAATTATTACATGAGATGGCTATTATGTCATGGATTATTGAATTCTCTATTTTATTTAAGTTAAAAAATTTCATGATTATTGAATTATTACATGAGATGGCTATTTTATTGTTTATTTGATGAGTTGGTTTATATTTTTATATGATTTTTTATAAGGACACTTGTTCAATTGACTTGTCAAGTAGCACTTCAGCTATGTATCATAGCCTGCCGCATTGATTGGTTTTTTAATCTGAGTTCATCAATTTTAAATCTTTGTTTCTCAAGTTGTATCAGTTAAGGATAAATCAATTAATGCATATAGATGTATCATCATTAAACTAAATTATTTATTTTTTTGTCTAAATTAAAAATCAGTACTAATGCTTAGTGCAGTAGTGCACTTGTAGAGTTGTAGTGGCAGAAAAATTATCCATATAACAAATTACAAGTTGCAATTTTGGTATCTGGTATTTGTGGCTCTGGAAAAAATATATGCACATAAAGACGAACTAAGTATGTACATATTTCATGGTATCGAATCTTATGTAGTGGCAAATATATTAATCTGCTTTGTGTATGTATATATTTCATGGTATCGAATCTTAATGAACAACTCCTTATTTAACTAAATGGAGTTAAAGCAAACTGTTGACATGAGTTGGAGTTTTATTCTTGATTTTAGTATTTTAGGTGCAATACATGTAAACTACAGATATGAAAATGATCAAATTTGAATAAACTGAAAATCAAGATGACCTGCAATAAGAGAACCCGAAATTCAAGCTCATCCAAACTCGGATGGTTCAAAATCGAATGACGTAATGAAAACTCATCCCGAAACCCAAAAGGCTCGGAACCCGAAAGAACCGAAACCCGAAAAAACCCGAAATGAGATAATTGAAACCCGACCCGATTCGAACCCGAAAGACCCGAAACCCGAGAAATGCCTGAAAGGCTGAAACTAGATAATTGAAACCCGACCCGATCCAAACCCGAAAGACCCGAAACCCGAAAATGACTGAAACTAGATAATTGAAACCCGACCCTACTCGAACCCGAAAGACCCGAAACCCGACAAATGTCAACGCATGATGACCCGAGACCCGACATGGCCCGACCTGATCAGACCCGTGACCCGATAATCTTTTGAGGTCAAACCGACCCGAACCGCCCGACCCGAACCCGAAACCGCCCGACCCGCCCGATTTGCCACCTCTAGTTGTGGGAGACTGGTCATTTTTAGTCAATAATTAAATCACGTCAGAGTTTATAAACTCTGACGCAAAATTGCTAAATAAGAAACTCTGATGTATAATTGCTAAATAAGAGACTCATCTGCTGCCTTGAAACTTTTTAGACATATTAGAAACTTCAAGAGTTTTAGACTGTACTCCAATGCAAGAAAATGAATGGGAGGATAAGGGAGAGAATGAAACTCTTTTCATTTGTTTTCGAGTTTAATTTTACTAGATAAATGAATGAATGATAAATGATAGAAATAAAAAATAATTCATCTTTCATATTTTTCAAATTTGTAACCTCTCAAATAGGGGCTCGAATTTGCTGCTTGTATGGGGGACAAGCAAGCTCTGCTTGTCCCGATCCGACCACCACAAATCGATCGACCGTCACGAACGACTGTGATTTGATTCAGAAAACAAATGCTTTGACCGTTATATGAGTTTTAAACGGTCCAAATCGAAACAAATATGAAACAAGCAGAAATTTTACTAGCAGCTGATCCGGTTCCCTTCCCTCAAATAGACATGAATATACTTATCCCCGATTTCTATTTCATTAAGTTCTTTTTCATTAAAACTCGGAACAAAACCTGCTCTCAAAAAAGAAAAAAGAAATTATTTGAAATGGGAACAGTAGATCAAGCCCGCACAGCGGTGCACAGCCCGACAAGGCTCCAACAGCATGCACCGTTGCTAGGTCGATCAATGAGCTCAGTACTTCCAGCGACTGTTGTATAAGACTAGTACTGAACCCGTTCCGTTTTATTCGCGCGCCATGGCTACCGATCCGCCACCATCTAAGCGCCGTCGGAGCGACGACACCGACACTAAGACCAGCGCCGAGGGTTACTGCCCTCCAACAAGGGAGTGGCCTCTCGTGATCTTTTCTCAAGGCGGAGGTGTTGCTACTGATGTCTGTGCCGCTTCGACCACTGGATCTGTCGTCAGGTGTAGCATTTTTCTAGCCTTTTTACGTTTGATTTGATTGATTGGGTTATTTCAGTTGATTAGCTTGTTTTTTAAGATAGCTTGGTATTGTATATGTGTGATTTTAGGGGTTTTGGACTTAAGTTAGGGTTCGAACTCTCTAGGAGTCTGACATCCTCCGTTTAGTGAGGTTTGATCAAATTCTACTTCAATTTGGTTTCACTGGGAATGAATTTGAATTGGTCTTGAAATTTTCTTTTGGCCAGAGGCACTTATGCAACTGTCCTTGGAAAATGATAAAATATATACTACGTAAACATGATTGAATGCATAATGCCATTGCTTTTGGACAATAATCAGACAAGTTCGTTCTTGAGTATTAATTTAGCCAAAATATATGGCCCCTTTGCTAGTACATTTGGTTAAGTGTTGTGGTTTTGGGCATTGTTTTGATGTTTAAATACAATTTAAATTGACACAGCAATGAAACAACAAATGAGGGAAACAAAGATAACACAAAGCAAGTTACATTGTGATAACATTGAAACATACTTTGTATGGTTCACTACTAATTAAATGTCTGTTGATATGCATTCAGTCTACAAATGAGCAATGCAGCTGTACAATTGCAAGGGCCTGGATCTAGGCCCCTTGATGTCAGGCCTTTACGGGAGTTGTGGGCCCCAGAATTCCTGTCCTCGAGCTTGGCTGTGATGCAAGACTGTAGCACTGAATTCAATGGTGCTTCTCATAACACAAAAGAGTCTCCTCTAGTTGTGTTTGCGCACGGAGGTGGAGCCCCTTCCACCTCACAATGGATGATAAAGTAATTGCATTTTTCTTCATCCGACCTTTTGCTTCATTTGATTTTTAGCTAATTAATAAATGCAATGCGGAATTGCACCTTAATATGAAGAGCAATGCTGTATATATAAGCATATCAACAATGTTAGGGAAATATAGATTACATATGGTAACTTTAGAACAATTTCATGAGGACAGCCAATCTAGAATATGCTGTCAGATGCCAAATTCTAATCCTGCTGTATGCTAGGATGTATGTCTTTTCCTTAAATCATCGTCTTAATTAGCCTTAATTTACACAAACTTCAGCAAAGAAAAAACTAATTATCAGACTGCATGTTCATATGCTATTCTTCAAATATTTGTATATCATAGGTTATGTTATGCCATCTAGATGAAATAGAGCATTAGATCTATAAATATTGCATCATTGCCAAAATTTTGCAGATGGAAGGAGTTGATAGGAGAGTCATTAAAAGCCATTGAAGTAATCACCTTTGACTATCCGTGTAAGTTAACTCTTGTCAATTGCGTAAAAGAACTTGGTGCTTAGGTAGGATATGGTGCAGTACCTTTGACGATAATGGTATATGTTGCTCAATTCAGTCCTATTGCTTTTGTTACACGCTAGTCCAGTCAGAACAGAAGCAAAAGAAATTAGTAATAATTAAAACATTTCCAGACAGTCAATAGATTAATCTTTGCCTTACCTTTTCTTACCTGCAGTAGTGTATTAGCTACATACATTATTTGACGGGAGCCCTAAAATTGAAAAAAAAAAATGCTTGGTAGATATTTTGGCGAAACGAAAAGCCCCTCCAAAGGCAGAGAAACTCATGGACCATCACTTGAAAATTGTGAAGGATGCTTTAGCAAAATATCCAGGCCATCCTCTTGTTCTAATGGGAAAGTCTTTGGGCTCTAGGTACTTTCTAAAATTGTTTGTCAGGTTATTATATAATCCTTGATCTTTCATTAGCTACAAGCTGTTCATACAACTTATTTTTCCAGAGTTAGCTGTATGATATCTGGGGCAGATGGTATCAATGTTACATCAATCGTGTGCTTAGGCTATCCACTAAAGGTACTTCCAATCGGTGCCCATTTTATGTACTATTGAATCCGCTAATTTTTTTTCTTCTTTTTTTGTGTTATTGTGTTATCTCTTAACACTCATTTTTTCTTGTAAAATTCATATTTATTTCTTAACAACTCACCATGTGTTTCCTTGTAGTTTATCTAAAATCTTTTATGAAACAAAATGTTTTTATCGGGGGAGCGAGGATCCATAGGTTGGGAAAATATTTCTGGGTGGGGGTATAATTTTGCAATTCTCTCAAGTATACTTTTTTCTGAAAGAAGCATGCAAATGAGTGCATACTTTTGAAAAAATATTAGCACCTGTCTGAATGTGGCTCCTCACTGGTTTTTTATAATTGAATTTTACATTGCTGTTCGGTTCTTAATACAGGGCATGAATGGAGCATTAAGGGATGAGACTCTGTTGCGTCTACAAGCTCCAACATTGTTCGTGCAGGTAATCTACAATTTAATGTCGCAGTTTTTAACACAAGATTTAAGCATCTTGTAGCCCCAACATGTTCTTACAGGTAATCTACAATTTATGGTCACAGTTTTTAACACAGAATTTGGGCATCTTGTAGCCCCAACATTGTTCGTACAGGTCATCTACAATTTGTGGTCACAGTTTTTAACACAAATTTAAGCATCTGAATTTTGAACTGCAATTCGCACGAAACAATCCCAGATTGAAAGAAAATGAGGCTTGGTAAAACTTCACTGAAGTTGTGCCCTTTGTGCTTGTATTTGTTGCATTATCTAATATACATAATATTGTGTAGGGAAGTAATGACTGTCAGTGCCCACTGGATAAGCTGGAATTCACACGCCGTCAAATGAACTGTAAGAATGAGGTGTACATCATTGAAGGTGGGGACCATTCCTTCCAGATAGGAAAGAAGTCCCAGGAATCTTCTGGAATGACACAGGACCAGGCTGAGAAAGCTGCTGCTCATGCCATTGCTCAGTTTGTGTTCAGAACTATTAGAGGGAGTTGAAGCACATTTTTTCTCTCTTTATGTGGTATATGATCATGGGGAATGGGTGGTTTGGGAGAAGGTTTCAACTTATATTAACCTTGTACAATATAGTTTATTTAGGTTGAAATTTAGGCAAGTATGAGCCAAAGTTGGCTCTTCAACCTCAAAACAGAAGAGCTAATGTTGGCTCTCTCCGTGTATCAACCGTGGTCTTGCAACTACAATTAAGTGGAACAAGGATGTTAATGCCGGGATATAAGAAATCAAGTGTTGCTAACAAAAGTAATCGTTCAATATAAAATCCATACTTTGGGAATAGGGATTTCATATTTGCACAATTGAATTTCTTGTAATGCGGAAATGGAAGCCGAAGACTATAAATGAATTCCTTATTAGAAATTATGAAAGAAACAAAGTTTTTGATGTACATTGCTTTCTCTAACCAAAGCCATGTAATGATGTCTAATTTCTGGACAATTAACCCATTAAAAATGGTCCTTGAACAGCTTTTTATTCTAAAAAAGGTTGTCTAGTGACAGCTCGGATCCATGGACTCGCTGCTTATTAAAAGCTCGTCTACTGACACTTGCTCAGATATTAATCTGAAATGATTAATTTTCAAAATCTAACATAATCTTATAAAAAAGTTGCATAAATCAGGATTGTTTCGCTCGATAATTTTGTAATCGCGTTTCAGCATTGTGGAATCTCATCTTACACGCCGAAGGGACTTCTCATGAAATGGGAAATCTGATGTCCGCCTCTTTACAAAAGAAAGAAGGCTTCTTATCATTAGATTGAAAACAGCGGCTTGGACCAGTTGAATAATGTTGTCATCTTACATCTGTTACCTTTTTTAGTGTTAGTACCAAATGAGTGTTATTACTTTCGTACCAGTCGAATAATCACTTTTTTTTTGAGATAGAGACGAGAGTGTTTTTCCTCAAATCCATTTTTTTTTAAATGAGAGAAATACTACTCGAATAATTGGTAAGGATTTTGTTTGCGACGAGCTGCAGTAATTTTCTTTTCTTTTCTAGAAAGATGAGACAGACAAGTCGAATAATCACAGGTTATCCATAGTGATAAGAATAATGAAATTTATATTTGGAATTAAGCTATCTAGGTCATCACTCATCACAGAGTCGGAATGGGGGCAACGTTATGGTTCGTACTGATTTGATTACTGGGATCGCTAACACCCGATTCAGCCTAAATAACATTAAACATATCAATTATTTACGATATTAGTCAGATCTAGAAAAAAGTAGCTGTTATTAAGAGTGCCATGGCAAAAACACTTTGAAATAATATTCTCTGCACCTGGGCCAGTTCTCGGGCTTTTCAAATGATGGTTTTTATAGGATTTGCATGACTTGTGAGAAAATAAAAGGAGAAGGTTTTAGTGTTTATTATTTCTTGTAAATTTAAGAGAATGTTTCTTGATTTTTTTAGAGAATCAAACATGTATATATAGGTCGAGGGCTCTATCAGTTACTTCTAGTGCCAAAATCACTTAGTGCATTACACGCCTTGACATGGCGTTATAACGCCTTCAACAATTTCCAATTTTGTTTTTCAGTGTCTCTGCGCTACTGGGTCCCATCTGTCCAGGAACCATTATAACGTCTAGGGTTGCGTTATATTGTCTCTGACATGCGTTACCATAATTCATATGTCAGAAAATTTAATATTTAGCCAATTTTCTAAGCTCCAACCATCTAACTTTTGGGCCCATCTCTCCAAAAACTCGCTATGACACATTCTAAAGTGTTGTAATGTTTTTTTCATGCGTTACCATAACCAATGACGTAGTCGGAAATTTATATTATGTGGGTTCATAATTTTTTTTGACAATATATGTATGGCATAACGTCTAATATAATAGCAACAATTTCAAAAATAAATAATTTCAAAATAAATTAACATAAATAGGTTTCATGAGAAATCAAATATATATATATCGATAACAACGATACAAGTTTTTCGACAACCTAAGTTTCGTCTTAATAAAATTCACTGCGGAGAATGTTCGTTCGACGATTATCGTTATCACCAGTAAAAACAATATTGATTTGATAAGTACACATGCAAAAAGATCATTTTTTTGTGTCTCGACTAACTTTTTAGAAGATTCATTGAGATCGCTAATCTAAACGAACATCAGTAATATAAATATCAAATCAATAACCAAGTGTAGATTAACTAATTTAAACAAAACAAATTATTAAAGCAAACATCAATAATATCATGGAATGTCTAATCTAAACGAACATCGATAATTTGACTAATTTCAATAGTGCATTATTAAAGAAAAGACAAAAGTCGGGTACTCATCTCATCTGTTCACCTAAATTATTTGAAAAATATTTTGTATGAAGAGATATAATGCTTAAAAATTAAACTCATGTTCAGTTCGGACTATGAACATACTTTAAAAATCTTTTAGTGCTAATTGCTTTGCTGATTAGTTTACATGAAATTATTTTTAATTTGTTTTCGTGTAAGTCGACGATAATATAATATTTGTACTAATCAATTATACAATTCTTATTACTTACGACCATGCCATACATTCAAAATAAAGTTTTGTGCTGAGTGTGTATATAGCCCTACTTTTCCCAACAAACCAGTCGGGTCCAGCTGAATTTCAGCTGGGTCCATTAACAACTCTACTCTTTCCAACATACTTCGTATCAAATAAATTGTGTACTTTCAGGTGGGTCCATGGACCCATCAAATTGAACGTAACTCCGCCTATGTGTTCATGCCATATGAATTTCCTCCTCACTTTGTCCCTCTTGATGCCTATGCCATGTTTCCTCCACCTGTCACATATTATGTGGAAAATATTCAGCAAAATAACCATCACTAGGACGAGGGTGCAAAGCTTCCACAAACACACACACAGTAAAAATGGAGAAATGTAGCACAATTTGTGTAACAGGGGTTTAGGAACCAGATCTGGTGTAGCACGGCACCTATGCTGGACCGCTTGTGGGTCGTTCGATCTTCCTTGACTGCATCAAGATTTGTGCTCACATTTAAAACTACCTGGCGATCAATCGCGATTTAGGGGTCGATCTGGACCGTACAATATGTGTACTGCACTATTACGCGACAACGGAATAGTCCCAGGGGCTTCAAGGTATATTGGTTCCATCCTTGTTAAGAAACTTCTTGAGAGAGACCATGATGTTCATGCAACTCTACGAGTAGGGGCAAAACCAAATGTAATTCAAAGGGGCTAAGCCACCCTTATAAAATAAAAAAATGTTAATTTCTTCTTAGAACTCTTATGTTTTTTTAATTATTAATGTTACTTAGTCCCCTTCATAAAATAAACATTACATTAACAGTTTCAGTTTAGCCCCCTCAATGTTGTTTTTCTAGCTCCGCCACTCCATGAACATCAAGAAGGACATCAGCAACGCAATCAGATACATTTAGTTAGTTGGACATTAATGACTAAAATCGAAACAGATGGGAGGTTTAGGAGCGCTAGAAACACAAACAACCAACATCAACTTCATGCTAAAATGGCTATGGCAATGAAAAAAAAATCTCAAGATCACTGGTGGAAGCAAGTAATTGAACACAACACTCAATCAACCATGGACCATGTCGGAACAATCACCATTCTGGAGAAGCATCGGCAAATTGACTCCAATTTTTTAAGCATGTATTGCGAAATTCCAAGGAGAGTTGCAATGGATCAGAAACTCGACAAAACAATTCAATTCCAGTTCAGCCTACAGATTCATGATCATGGCATCATCTCCAGACAATGGATTGAAGCACTAATGGCGAATCAAGGGCCTGCTCAGAATAATGATATTGGCTTGGATAAAATTGCAAAATAAGCTTTTGACTACTGACAACCTCATACGCAAAGGATGGTGCATCCCAAGTCTTTGTTACATGTGCTGATGAGTGATGTGCAGAAGAGCAGCTGAAACAGCAAAACATTTATTCCATGCTTGTCTGGTGGCGACAGCGTTGCGAGCTTACATGGTGGATATCAAGGGTGACGGTCCAAACTGTCGGTATAGACAGAAATACCTTTCCAGCGGCTCCAGCTTCCGCTGACAACGCTCAATGAGAAAAATAAAGAACGAGTTATGCTCGAATTACTGACAACGCATGCATGTCATATGGAAGGAACGATGCCGGACAATCTTCCAAGGCTTACAGAACCAATCGACCCAGCTGGCCAGTGAAGTTCTGCAGGAATTGCATCACACAATCAGACTCGATCAGGCAGCATAAAACCAATCCTGTATCAGACACGAGTGAGAGCGTTGCTCCTCCTGGCATGCTTGCTGTCCAAATACGTTACCAGAACAACAAAGAAAAGCAGTAGGGGGGACCAAATAAATTGCATTCATACACTTCTTTGTGTTCTTTATCATATGAAGGTCCCTGAAAAGAAGGCATCGAATACCAGGTATCACAACACCTGCTGAGTCTCTTACTGATACTTTTTTTCTCTTTTCCTCTTTTTTTTTCTTTTTCTTTTTCTCATTTCTTCTATACTTTTTTCTCCCCTACTTCTCTATTTATATGCTCTGTTCTGTACTCTTTAAGTTTTTTTACTTTTGCAAGATCATATCCAATGATCAATAAAATCTAAGGGCTTGATCCTCAAATTTTCATAAAAAAAAAATTGGGTTGCGTTCTCGGTTTCTCCACAATTGTTAATTTGTTATCCGTTAGCTATGCCATTTGTTGACAAAAATCCAAAAAGTCCCAGTCCTCCCAGCACAAATAGACAACATAAACATCCATGATCCATTTAAAGCCAAAAGGGCAAAAAGGATAGAAAATTTCTAAAATAATGCTGTTGGAAAGAAAATTCGGCTGTTGCGCTTAAACTACAATTTTATGTATGTAAATGGGGCTGTCAACGAAACACGTTTTGCACGTTTTAACGTTTCGTTCCGTCGTGATGCAACGTTAAACGCAAGGAAATTTTGTTGCGTTTTTAAACGAATGTAAGGCGCAAATAGTTTTGGTTGTGTTCAGTTGTTAACTTAAAAGCAAATGGTCACTTTCGTTACGTTTATTTCATCTTACGTTTAGAATTCTTTTTGATAGTTTTGTGCGTCTGACAACGCTAATTGTAAGTTATTAGAGAGATCACTTTCCAGAGGTTGTATTTTGAGAGTTTGTGTAAACACCCTGATAATTATGAGATTCTGAGATTTATTTGGTTCAATTGAACCGCTGAAAGAATCTTTTTGGGTTCAAAAAGTTTTCCAATCGTTGCACCCGACCCAATCCAATCACTTCTCTGCGTTTTCTTGATTTAATTAGTTGCCGAAAATACATCATTACTGAGATTTGGTGGTTGGAAATTGGAATGTTGCTGCCAATGCCAAGGAAAAATATCAAGGCGAGTATTTGCAGAATATAGGTGGGCCTGGTCCACGAAGGTCCCAGTGATGCTTCATATAATTGGGCTCGCCAATTTGAACCCGTATTCTTTGCAGATTTTTGTTTCTCCGCTCTCTGCGGAACTAAATCTGAACAGTCGAATTAAATATCAACGCTTAACTGTCAATGATATGATTTAGAAAGAACTTTTGATATTATTAATCTGGACTGTTGATCTTCAATTTAACGGTTAGAAGAAAAGTTCTCCTCTCTGCGAAACAAAAAGTTTCGTTTCTCGCCAATTTGGGCTACCAATTTAATTTGTACTTCTATTTATTTTAGGATTACATTTTGGAACATGTAATTGCCATGCTCAGGAAAAAAGATTCCATAGTATATTCTCATTTTTATTGATAAATGGATAAAAATGAAGTGGAGAACAAGTAGGATGGTCGCATTCATAATCTATTTTTGTTTTTCTAGACGTTATATATAGAAATCTAATTAGACACACACAAAAGTTAATTTTTTTCATGAGAAACTAATGGATCTTTAGAATATAATTGTTCAATTCTTAAAACGCATATTACTGATTAAAAAACATTAATGGGTTCAGAAGATAATAGAACTTTGTATTGGATAAAAAGTGTCTGGAAAGACATGATAGGATTAGTATAGAATCAAGGGCGGATCCACAATTTTTTAGGGTGGATCAAAATTTAGATTTTTTTCAGAGTGGTTCAGAATGATGCATATTTTTTTTAAAGTTTCAAATTATAAGTATATTTTCCGAATTTTTTCCAATCACATGGTGAATTTTGAATTTTTTTCAAATTATAAACATATTTTTCAGATTTTTTTTTCAATTATATTGGCCCTTAGTGGCTCCACCGCTGTATAGAACAACATCGTGAGCTCTGAAAAAATCTTTAAAATAGAGGTTAAACAAAAGTGAAGTTACATTGCTGATAGAGTATCTCTCTTATTTTATCAAAATTGTTTTGATGTAGTTATATAAGGAGGATATAATAAAATTTGTTAATGCTTTTTACTTGCATAATTTGGATATCTTTATGTCCTCCTACTTCATACCAAATAAAAAAATGACGTTATAGCATTACATTTTAGACCTTTGAGTCTCATAATTGTAGTTGTAAAATTATAACAAAATTATTGGCCAATTAGATAGCCCCATTGATGAGAGATTTAATTGATGACAATAAGAAACTACATATATAACGAGGAGAAATATTATTAATAATAATATTGTGATAGCACATGATGTCTTACACGAAACTAGAATTAGAAAATTTAAGGTGTTTTATGTAAAATTGATTTTGAATTTATTTTGTAAAATTCATTGAAAGTTTCTCTTAGACATTTCAGAACAGGATTTGATAGAAATGAATACAACGGATAAAATATTTATTAAAAAAATAGAAGGACATTAATGAAGAATTAGAAGAGTATTTTAGATGTAAAAGAAGATTTGAACTTGCAACTCGTGCAATACACAATGATATCACTGAACCTTTTGTATTAGATATATCACGCTTCAGTCTTCTTGTTTTAAATTTAAAATTAGAATTGTTTTAGTCTATATATATATATATATATATATATGTTATTATGTTTTGCAAAGCACGTGTTTTGTGATTGTGGACCACTAGATCATTCTTTGTGATTTGTGCCAACATGACGATTTAAGATCTAATGGTTCACAATCGTAAAGCAGGTACTTTGCAAAGCACAATAACATTTCTCTCTCTCTCTCTCTATATATATATATAGAGCATGGCTAAAATAATATGCATAGTACACTCATTTCGTACTATACGGTCATTTATATTTAATTTGATCACTAAATTGATATTTAAGTTGCTTAATAAATTCTTTATATCAAAATATTATAGGAAATAAAATTTTGTAATTTTTAAAGCTTTCTTGTTATTTTTTAAATATTTTTAAAAAACAGTCCAGAAATGACACTTTTGTAGTATTAAATCTGGACTGTTTTTAAAAAATATTTAAAAAATAGCAAGAAAGTTCTAAAAATCACGAAATTTTATTTCCTACAATATTTTCATATGAAAAATTTATTGAGCAACTTAAATCTCAATTTATTGACCTATATAAATATGCATAGTACGAAATGGGGTGTACTATGCATACTATTTTAGTCATGCTCTATATATATATATATATATATATATATATATATATACATACATACATACATTGTATTATGCTGTTTAGCCGTTTCTAGCATTGACATTTTAGTTTATTATTTCTTCTACTCAGCAATATGTGGATCTCATGATCCTATTTTTTCGGATTATAAATATGAACTTGTGGATAGATCGCTTCCATTTTAACCAAATCGACAATCTACTTGACCCAATTTTTATATGAATTAGCTTATATCCAGTTTTTAAAGACCGGAGGAAAAACAAAAACCTTATTTTCTAATTCTCCACTTGCTCTTTTTTGAGTCTTAGTAAATGCTAGATTAACTTTCTTATTCCAATTTTATCAAAAAAATTTAAAAAACTTTCTTATTCCAATTTTACTGCTGGTCAGAATCCGGATTAGCACATGGAACTCTAAAGTACATCTACAACGAAGTCTACATTATTATCTAATTAATCCAGCTAAGACCCCTTTATAAACACAAAATTCTTCATCTCAACAACAACTGAAATTAAACTCACACCAAACAAAAATGGAAATGCAAGGTAACTGTGCTCACTTAGCCCTCTTGTGCAGCCCTGGCATGGGCCACCTGATCCCGTTCGCACAACTTGCGAGCCGGTTAGCGGAAGTGTATAACATTACCATTACTCTTCTTATAAACTCTGAGAACCCGTTAAACCCCGGTTTTGTATCTCTCCTCGCTTCGCTGCCAGATGGTGTTGATGCCATCACTTTACCTTCGCCGCCTCCGAATTCCATACCAGAAGGCGCAAGCCCGATGACACAAATTATTCTAACGGTTCTTTCGAGCCTACCACATGTTCAATCAATCCTGACAGATCTTAAATCAACAAAACGTCTCTCGGCTTTGGTCATTGATCTTTTCTCTTTCCCAGCAAAGGAAATGGCAGCTCAACTAGGCTTGCTGTGCTATCTCTTCTATCCATCACCGTGCACGGCATTGGCACTAAACTTTCATGCACCTGAACTGGCCAAGTCATATGAAGGCGAGTTCAAAGATCTGCCCGAACCAGTTAAGCTGCCCGGGTGCGTGGCAATAAGTGGCCCTGATCTAGTCGAGCCACTACAATACCGGGATACTGAAATGTACCATGGTTTTCTACAACTCTGCACACAATTATCTGGCATGACAGGGATTTTAGTCAATACGTATGAGGAGTTGGAACCGGGAGTGGTGAAAGCTTTTAAAGAACCAAACGAGAGCAGACCACCAGTTTATGCGGTCGGGCCATTGACCCGGCCTATCGAGTCTGAACCAGACCAAACCCACACAAGTATAACATGGTTAGATTCGCGACCCGATGAGTCCGTTGTCTATGTATCATTTGGAAGTTGGGGTATGCTAAATCAAGAACAAATTAGTGAATTAGCCTTGGGATTGGAACTAAGCGGTCATCCGTTCTTATGGGTTGTTAGTGGGTCCTCCGATGGATTACCCGAGGGCTTCGAAGAAAGAACAAAAGAAATCGGTCATGTCATCACTTCATGGGCACCGCAATTGGCTATTCTCAAGCATAAATCCATCGGTTCATTTCTGACGCACTGCGGTTGGAACTCGGTACTTGAGAGTATTACAAGTGGTGTGCCCATGGTTGCACTTCCGTTGCATGCCGAGCAGAGGCTGAATGCTGCATTATTGACAGATGGTGCGAAGGTGTGTTTAAGGCCGAAAGAGTTGGAATCCGGATT
Organism: Eleocharis quinqueflora; assembly: GCA_964058865.1. Classification (NCBI taxonomy): domain Eukaryota; kingdom Viridiplantae; phylum Streptophyta; class Magnoliopsida; order Poales; family Cyperaceae; genus Eleocharis; species Eleocharis quinqueflora. The sequence goes on along the minus strand of CAXKVX010001264.1, from coordinate 2,633 downwards.
GGTACCAAAGGATGAGATTGCAAGGGTTGTTAAGTGTGTTATGGAACGGGAAGAAGGGGAGGTGCTAAGGAAGAGAACCAGTGAGCTTAAAAATGCGGCTGTCGATGCGTTGCTTGAAGGTGGATCTTCATACCAAGCAATGGTGGAAGTCGTTGAAGTGTGGAAGAAGAATGAGATGTGATTAATTATATAAAAGAAAAATTATATGAGTGCTTGAAGATGGAGCTGTTTTATGATTCTTTGGAGCCCATCCCTTTCATATTGGTACGCTACCTTGCATGATTTGAGAAGAGAAAAAGAAGTATCTTAAGCTCAAATTTTATTTACTTATTTTAATTTATTATTTTTTGGAGGGGGTGTTTGAAATTCTGATTCTCAATTCAAAAGATATTTTAAGTAATCGTCATTTGCTTTCTTAATTTCAAATTTTTGTTGGTGAAACAGTTTATTACTGTTTAGTCTTATCCGTATGGTGCTATGATTTTTTGACTCATTGAAAATATCATGAATGAATTTAAAACTGGAATTTGTTAACTATCGTCCGATAAAAATCATCAGATTTTCATTCACTACAGAATTAACATTTTTTTCCCTCGAAAAGTGAGTACTTCAATTTTTTTTCAAAAAAAAATATAAAATTGATATTTTTTATTTACTGTATAATTGGTACCGAATGGTCAAGCAACATAAAACGAGTTCAAAATTGTCAAATAACAATAAAGTTGATTTGCTCAGCTGACCAATTAGGTGATTTCTTCACCAAGGGCATATCCAAATTAAGATTTCAAGCTCTTTGTTTCAAGCTTCATGTAGAAGACAATTCGAATAAGCAAATGGACAACTCCAGTGCATCGTCAAATAGAAAGCATCAACTCATTGAAGACAATTAGTTTGTTAGAAATTAGTTATCACTATTCATTCAGCTAGCTATGTATAGATATGATCGATAGAACAATTGCGATGTAATACAGAAAAGATATCAAATCAAAGTTACAGTTTCATCTTTCTCTCTTCTCTCCTCTCTCTTTTTCTAATTATCTTTCATTTTCCCTTCGTACTCCAAATTATTGCAAAACGGCTTAGAATTGGTATCCGTTAACGCTGAGGCAGCGAGGCTTGGTGAATCTAAAGGCTGTCGTTTTGTTGATTTAATGTTGTTTTAATTAAGGGCTCGGTACCTGGGATTTTGTTGGAAATAGCTTTGGAATGAAATTAATTATCATGTACAGTTCGGCCTTTCAGTTCTTTCAAGTGACGATTGGTTATTTTAATCTACCAATTTCATTAGTGATTTTCAAGAGAGAACAAAAATTAAGCCAGACCCAATTTTTCTTTTTTCAAGAGATTGATCGGCGCCGAACAATCAAATTTTTGCAGCCGATATTTCAACGAGTTTACCTCCTGATTCCTGAATCAGTCAGGATTGCAAGAGAATTAGATAAACAAATGAAATCAGATAGGGACGGAACGAGATCTTCTGCCCGCAGCAAAATCACCGTGCGTGTTGCACAATAAATCTCAATTTTTTATTTGCATCGAGATTCGTACAAGCTAAATTTTATAATATAAGACTACAAATCAAATCTAAATCGTCCGTAACTTACAGCGCAGAAAGTATGAACCGTCCGATAGGGACAAGATAAAAATGGTAGTCCACAAATAATAATAGCTCATCATGACGCAATGATGACGCATCATTGCAGCTTCAGACCTTTACACGACTGCGAACAGTGGAATACTTTTTCATGCCATCTAAGAATCATCTATGAACAGAATTCAGATAGTGACTGTATTTTTCTTTTTATTAACCATTTAAGAACCGTTCAGAAACACTATATATTTCTCTTGTTAGCTCTTACCCTATATCATTTCAAACCAAGACCGTGCATGCCGCTCAACCCAATCAATCAAATTGCAAAAATAGTGCTGCTAAAAAAGGAAATTAAGAACCAGTGTAGCAACCACCTCTCTTCTTTCTCTCTCAAGAATTGGCACCAAACCAATTGCTAGTTAAATCCATTATAATTTCAATTTTGTACTTCCACTTGCGTATACAATTCAATGGAGAACGGTACCAGATCAACAACACCGCACATCGCCGTGCTGGTAACACCTGGCATGGGCCACCTCATCCCCATGGCTGAACTTGTAAAGCTCCTCGTCACAAAACATGGCTTCACCGCAACGCTCATGACCTTCGCAAGCACCGCATCAAAGATACAACAAGCCTTTCTTGACTCTCTTCCATCATCCATCTCTCCCCTCTCTCTACCACCAGTGTCTCTCTCTGACCTCCCCTCTAACTCAGCGATAGAAACCCTCATGTCGGTTGAGGTCGTCCGACTCATCCCTTTTATTACATCAGCACTTAAGGAGTTAAAGACTCACCATACCGTTGTCGGTTTTGTCGCAGATTTGTTCTGTGCCGACACGTTCGATGCGGCACGTGAAGCGGGATTGCGCCCGTATTTGTTCTTCCCTTCTAATTTTTTGACGCTTACTCTGTTGCTACACTTGCCTGAAATCCACACCTATATTACCAGCGACTTTAAGGAACTAGAAGAACCGGTACAATTACCTGGGTGTGTGCCGCTACCTGGTACTGAAATACTCGCGCCGCTCCAGGACCGGTC